>LS546714.1:593911-605336 GCA_900490775.1 Pristionchus maxplancki
CATCTATTTTTTGTTTATATTTCTTAATTTTACGGCTTCATCGTTGAAAATATGTCGAAAATCGCTTGAAATACGTGATAAATCATTTTTTTGATTTTTTGAAAAAATTTCAAAAAATATTTTGATTTTTGATTTTTTTGAATTGGTCAAAAAATTCAAAAAATCAAAAAAATCAAAATCAAAAAATCCCAGCCCTGATCCGCAGCGTCTAACAGCCTAACCTTCAAAGCGCATGTGGAAAAGGATGACTTGAGGACTCACGAGCCTACTTTTCAGGGGAGTAAAAAGCAAAGGGAAATCGGGAACACATGTGGAGAGCACTCTAAAACACGCGAAGCCTGCGATGCGCTTGTGAAAGGCTCGTGAGGCCGAGAGCGATCCGAAAAAGTTGCGATGTAGCCACGAAGTGGCGGAATGTCCGCCCGCTTATCTAGGAAGTTGTTTCCTCTTTCCTCTTGTGAGTAATACTGCACTTTCCTTTTGATTACTATCTCGAGTCTTCAATTTTAATTTTTCGGATCGCTCGAGGCCTCACGAGCCTTTTACAAGGGAAGATGCCAATGCGCATCCGCAGCGTCTAACAGCCTAACCTTCAAAGCGCATGTGGAAAAGGATGACTTGAGGACTCACGAGCCTACTTTTCAGGGGAGTAAAAAGCAAAGGGAAGTCGGGAATACATGTGGAGAGCACTCTAAAACACGCGAAGCCTGCGATGCGCTTGTGAAAGCCTCGAGGCCTCACGAGCCTTTTACAAGTGAAGATGCCAATGTGCAACGCAACCTTGGGCATTTTAACCATTGCACGCAACCCGGCGAAGAACGTAATTTAATCATTTTAAAAATCAGTTCAAGCCCGTCTTTACTCCTGCTCGCCTCACACAAACTATCGTGAAATCAAGCCATCAACTATGTGTTTTACAGATCTCTCATTACGCGAATCTTTCTTATGGTTCTGATGCCTTCGAGATCTAGTGTTTAACCATCCCCAAAAGTATCTTACGAAAGGAAAAACAACACTTCCGTATCCCCGCCTTCCTCGACCCATCTACTTCATGTTTCACAGACCTATGATCAAATGATTATTTGTCAGGTAGCCGATTCTTGTATCAATTCGTCTGAAAACAATTCCTCACCCACTCTATTCCTTCATCCCCAATCAATCCGCCAATAATATGGTTTACAATTCCCTCATCGATGCTCTCACCTCCGACGCTCACACAGCTCATCTCACTCCCCTTCCCCTCCTCGTCTAATTAATCATGGCCTCTAATCAGGATACCTCTACCAATGTCAAACCCGTCAACTACGCGTTTCAGCCACATTACATTAGTAATATCGTAATTCAGTGAATTGCCTCACCTCCACCGACGCTCACACAACTCCTCGCATCCCACTCCCCGTCTCCCTCCTCCTCCTCTTCTCTCCTCTCCCGCTTCTCGCCTCGCAGTCGAGGCAGCCGACCCACCATGTGCACCTTCAAATATTTTTAATTAGAGACTAGCGAGCTCTGAACTTCCAAAATCGGATAGACTTGGCACCGCCACTTGATGATATTGCTCTGCAGTTCTACATTATCCCTCCATTTATTCCATGGAAACGTCAATACCAGCCATTCCGATACTATGACAAGCCTCTACTATTTCGCGCTAATTGAAAGATTCTTACTGAATCGATTGGTCACCCCTACCGTATCTACCGTACTCCTACCATACCTGCTCGCACCCCTCGCACACTGCGACCAGTCGCTGATCTCCCTCCTCGCCCTCTTCCTTCTCCGCCCGAGCACGCACCTGCAAGGAGGTACCGTAATCATAGCTACCGTAATCCAAATGAGCTACCCCCCAAATGAGTAATCCTGCAATCATTTTTTATCGCTATATGGCATGCCCGAATCACTACTTTGAACCATTTTTGCATGCAGTCAGTCACCAAAAAAACGAGAATGCACATCCCATGATATTGGGCTGCACGACTACTCTATACTTCCATCTCCTAAAGTGAATTCAATACGTCGAAGAAGACAATTGCTACAACTTCCTAACTACCGTACACCCCATCCCTCTACCGTACCTCCAGTCTCCACAGTGTCCTCTTCCTCGTCTCCGATCGATCGAAGGGCAACGAGCACCGCGCGCACTCGTCCCGCACGATCCTGCAGCGATGATTACTGTATTCGATGTTACTGTACTCATAAAAATGAATACTTTTTACGAGTAGACTCTTCAGCATCAATGCGCTTCTGGAGCCTTCTCGAAGACACATCACATCTACAGTAGAAATAGTACCGAAATACCAGCGTTACAATAACTCCCACCATGTGTTTTCAGTCGTCCAAAATTGTCTATCGTGTGTTTTTACCACCTCCTCATCCACCTAGTCATATTGCTGCCCATCGTTTTGCGTTATTCTAGTATGCCACATTTCATTCTTTATTACTAACAAAAATGGAAGTAACAGAGTTAAAAAGGAGCATGAAACATTAATCCACCTCCTCCTAACAGCCTGCGCCCTCCTCTTATCCATCTAGTCATATATCTTCCCCTCGACTAATACGACACATTTTATCTATTATTGTATTATCAGCATCAAAAAAGAGAGACAGGGTTTTAAAATCAGCTTGAAACACAAGCCCATCTCCTCTTATCAGCCTGCGCCCTCCTCTCTTCCGCATTGCAATTCACACTTCTCTAATCTACGGAACCCCATCCTGAACCCCTCCCCCTCTGAATTCCTGGCACATCTCCAGAAGTCAAAATCCCTCACCTCCTCCTATCGGCCTGCGCCCTCCTCTCATCGGCCGTCTTGAGCTGTCGCTTCTGCTCCGAGACGCACTCGCCACTCGCCTCGGCCACCGGAAGAGGTGCAATTTAAACCATATTAAACCTCCAAAATCTCTAATCTCTTGACATTTCCAACAAAAAATTTCGAAAAATCTTCAACAGTTGGCTAGCGTGTTGTTATTTTCCAACTTCTTGCACAGAAAACCCAATAACCAACCATTTTCCTCGCATAGCTCGCTCGCTGACTCCACTCTGCTACCAGACCGAGCGGCACATTCGGGCTAACGGCCAGGAAAGCGTCGATGCACTTCTGCAAAGAATCATCAGAGTGCGATTCGGCATGAATCGAGCTGAGCTATGCCGGAAGTATCAAAGACTAAGGTATCAGAAGAGTTATCCAACCTCAATGTGGCCGGCCTTCTGTTTGAGTCCCAGCTTGACTCCCTTCGCAGTTAACTCCTGCTCTCCCCACCATACTTCCTCATTGCAGACTGTGTCCATCTATTAAAGGATTTTGCTTCAGATTCCATTCATTCGCAAGCTAAATATGTCTAGGCCCAAAGTAACCGTGTAATACCATGTGATACACATACTCATAACACTCCATTCTTTATCTTGCAATAGCCCAATTATTACAAAAGAAAAAAAACGCGCAGAGATGAAAGAATGCTCAACGAGCCACATCAGAAGACGAGTTCGAAGAGCGATCAACGATGGTTAAATCGAAGACCAGAGAGAAAGAGAGAACACTTAAACGAACACAAAACAAGAGTAGAAGGGGGGTTTGACCAATCAGACAGATGCGATCTGTTTGAAAGGTATGGGAGAAAACATCAACAATTTTTATGGTGTTTTAGTTCTTGAATTTAAAAAGGGTGGAAACGGCGGGACTAACTTAGAAAATTACTCATCGCCATACTATAAACAAAAAAGTAGGTTGGGTAAATATTAGCAAATTGTTTACAGATTCAAGAGAAAAAGTGGGGACGGGAGGGACCTTGAAGGTGTTTTACTACTAGATAGTACATGAAAGTAGTCAGTAAATATAATTGAGACGAGAAGTCAATAAATATGGAGACAGTAACGAAAGAGCAACCGTGGAACGAATCAACGACAATGTGATGAATGAATAAATAATTGTGGGCAGGTAACAACTCAAAAATTCTCATTCTCACATCATGCTCAATACATTACATAGACTACCGAAGTGATGGCAGACTCTCGTCCTCCTCTCCGTCTCTGCTTAGTTAGCAGCCTTTGGTCCCGACGACTTGAGCACCTGAGCGGCCTCATCGACCTGTAAAATGATTGGAGAAATGCATGTTGTAAGTACTGGCAGGAGAGGGAGTAAAGAAAATAAAGTACCTTCGAGCGGAAGAGCTCGGCATCCTGGAGCATCATGATGAGCTCAGAGTTATCCATTTCCAGCATCATTCCAGTGATCTTTCCGACATCAGCACGATCTCCGTAGATTCTACCAATCTGCGAGTAGATGCGCTCTCCGAGCATCTGCTTCTGCTCCTGTAATGGAAAATCGTCAATTTTAGCAATTAATTCGATTCGAAAGTTCACTTTGTAAAGCTAGTCTCAGAAAGTTGCCGCGGTTCAATCTCACAGACAATCGAACGGTAATTCCATTGCTCATCCCCGACTATCATTCAATGTAAGCAATAAATAAATCAAAAATACTCGCCTGGGGAGCAGCCTGAGCGAGCATTCCAGAGGTGAGCGGGTCCTGTCCTCCGACGATGATTCCGGACTGAGTGGGACGAGGAGCCTGCTGGGCAGGGGCAGAGGCGGCAGCAGCGTACTGGTTGTACATCATGGGCTGCTGCTTGGGTCCTCCAGTGGGAGGCATGGGGCCACGGAGGGGCTGCTGCTGCTGGGGTCCGCGGGCTCCAGCCATGCCAGCAGGGGGTCCGGAGACCTGGGGTCTCATCTGCTGGACCATTCCTCCGCGGGCGGGGCCAGCAGGAGCGTATCCACGCTGAACGCCGTTTCCAGGTCCAGCGGGTCCACGGCCACGTCCGGCCATTCCCTGTCCTCCCATGTACGGCGCCTGTCCTCCCATGGTTCCGAATCCTCCTCCAGTCGCCCACTGCTGTCTGCCCTGTCCTCCCATGCGGTTGGGCACTCCAGCGGGCATGAATCCACCGCGGTTCTGCAAATTTATTAAATTAGAACCGAGTGATGGAACAACATGATTTTAAATGGAGAGGTTGCAATATCGCAAAAAGCTTACGGCAGCGGCAGAGTTGACGAAGAATCCTCCATTTCCAGGAGTGTACATCGTCGTGGGGATGTTGTTGGTCATGCGCATGCTCGCCAGGCGAGACATGTACAGAGAAGCGAGCTGGGCTCGTCTGTCATCCTGCAAAATAATTTAAAAATTAAGATTTTATTTATTGTTCTTCGCTTGGTCTTTCCCAACCATCAAGGCCCCAGAGGAGCTAGGAAACGATAAGGAATAAGCGAACCATGCCGGGCATCCCGAAGGCGCCGCACAACAAAACTATCTACGACGTGGTGGACCTAGTTCAAGCACTACAAAAGTGCACCAGATGCTCCACAAAGCGAAAACCGCCACCGTCATGCCGAGACAATCAGGCTACAGTCGACGCACACGTCAAAAGGCATACAAAATGGGCAAAAACTTTACCTTTCTCTGGGCGAGGGCGACGTAGAGGGGCTTGGTGAAGCTCATGTTGCCGTTCATCTCAGTGACAGCCTTGGTAGCCTCCTCGGGTTTCTCGAAGCAAACGAATCCGAATCCCTTGGATCTTCCGTTCTCGTCGCACATGACCTTGCACGAGGTGATGGTTCCGTACTTCTCGAAGACTTCTCTCAGCTTCGGCTCCTCCACGTTATCGTCGAGATTCTTGACGTAGAGATTCACTCCCTGGTATTTCTGCATGCGCTCAGCCTTCTGATTCTCGAATTTTCTCTTGAGCTCGGCCAATCTCTCGCTCTTCTTCTGTGCACGGCACACGAACAGCTTCTTCTCGGATCCGTCGAGCTGCTTGTCGTGCATCTCGTTGACGGCCTTCTCTGCCTGCTCGGGCTCCTCGAAAGCGACGAATCCGAATCCCTTCGCCTTTCCTTGGTTGTCAGTCATGATGGCGCAGCTGGTGACCTGAAAATATGGAATAAATATCGGTCATTATATTTTTTTTTGTCGACTGAAAGATAGTGAATTTTTCACCTTTCCGAATTCGCTGAACATCTTTTCGAGCTTCTCCTTGTCGACGTCCTCCTCGAGGTTCTTGATGTACACGTTGAAGAACCTCTTGGTGGTCTCTCCCATCTCTCTCAGACGAGCGTTGCGGGGCTGGAACTTGCCGACGAACCTGCAATATGATAATAATAAATAAATTGAAGACCAACAAAACAGGACATGTGAAAAAAGCGTCACTTTGCCAAACGTGGCATTATTTAATTTAAACTGATCCTTTAGATTACACCGCATGTGATTGATTTAATTTACCAAAATGATATCATCGTATAAATGAGTTTGGATCTCGTTAAGCGAATGGCACGTAAACACTTACACTTTCTTGCCGGCGAGAAGCATGCCATTGACCTTCTCGACTGCCTGATCGGCGGCCTCCTGCGACTCGAAGTTGACGAAGCCGAAGCCCTTGCTGACTCCTTGCTCGTCGGTTGCTACCTGAAAATACATACATTTTTAAAATTATAAAAATATTCATTGTATAAAGCACTATCACCATGTAGGCATGCTAGAGGGCATATTGTAACCGAGGCATGCCACGAGGTATAGAAATTACCAGTTGCATAATATAAAGACGCCTTCAAAATAATTTTTAAAAAGCATGAATAACCAACCTTGCAACTGAGGATTCCTCCGAACAGGGAGAAGGTGTCGAAGAGAGATCTCGAATCGACGACCTTGTCGAGATTCTTGATGTAGATGTTGCCCTGCGCGCTACGGCGAATGGCGGGGTCTCTCTGCGACCACATGAGTCTGCAGGGCTTGCCGTTGATAACGTCGTAGTTGAGGGTGTCCAGCGCACGCTCGGCTGAAAAATAAACAATAAGAGAAATGAAAGGAGAACATGCGTAAATTCAATTCAGTAAATAAATGGCAGGCGTAAGCTAACCATCAGCGGGCTGCTGGAAGTTGATGTATCCGTATCCCAGCGAGCGGCGAGTGATGGCGTCACGGCAGACTCTGATCGACAGGACAGGTCCAGCAGAGCTGAATCGATCGAAGAGCACGCTCTCCGTAGTGTCCTCATGGAGGTCACCGACGTAGCTGCAAGTTAAACAATGTTTATGCTATAAAACGCGTAAAATGGAGCCATGCCACGTGTCAAATAATTGATGCGAAAATAATAGCAAATCGGTACCACTCACAGAGAAGTCATGGTGTAGCCGGTGGCGGCAGGGGCTCCAGAGGTGGCAACAGCAGCAGACATTGTTTCTAGAAAGGAGATAATAAAATTTAAAGGAATTTGAGTGAATGAAAACAAAGAATAGGTAAAAAGAACTCACCGAAACGGAAGTCGAAGTTGCGATGGGGGTTTTTTTATGGGGAAAGTTTTATTGGATTTTTAAACTTTTTTTGGTTTTATTTTTTTAGAAAAGGAGGGTCGGATGGCCGTCGACGGGACGGGCTGAACTAGTAAAGAAAAGCAAAGTTTTCACGCAATTTCAGCGAAATCTTCCGCGGGAGACGCGACGCCTAGTTCACCCGCGAATTTAAACTTTGGAGTTTTGCCAATCTTACGGTAGTGGACGCGTGGACCGTGTACTAATTTTTTTTTGAATTCCATTTATTTTTATAAAATATTCATTTATTATTTTATTCGGTGCTATTGTGCACGTACTCTTACGTGATATTAGTGATTTACACCTTCATCTTGAGGCCAGGGAAGTCTAAAAGACGCAGAGAAAATCATGTGAATACGCTTCGATTACCATTGTGAGCCCCAGGTGCGATTGCGAAAACAGTTTCAAGAATCGTTTATTGTTCGTTGTACGAGTATGAAAGAGTTGATTCTTAGAATTGATTCTCAGCATGTGAATGGGCGGAGCCAGGAAAGGGGGCGGGGCCAGAAAAGGGGGCGGAGTCAGGGAAGGAGTATCATTCGAAGGGCTCATTTGGCAGGCGCCTTCTTCACCACCTCCACCTTCGCTCCACCTAGCGCGTTCATTTCCGCCTGGAATGTGTTCAGCGCGCCCAGGAGCGATCGGTCCTGCAACGATTATTGATAGCTACCGTACCCCAGCTACCGTATACCTTGTCGATGAGGAGACGGAAGCAGACGAAGGCGATGAACACGTACTGGGCGGCCGTCTGAATGGCGTGCGAGCGCTGGTCTGTAATAAAGTCAGTTGTGGATAGCATCGGATTACGGTAGACGCACTGCGCAGCCATATCAGCATCTCCTTCATGTCGTACGGAGGCGACGACGTGCAGATCTTCTGCAGCAGCCACTCGATCGCGATGAGCGTTCCCGTGCGACCTGCAGAGGGTACTGTAGGTCTGGGTACTGTATCACTCTTTGTTCTGGACAACTCGTCAGATTTCAATGTTCGGTACGTCACGAGGTAGTACGGTAGGTCACGAGTACGGTAGGTGCTACGGCAGCTCACCGACTCCAGCAGAGCAGTGCACTACGGTCGGATGGATGCACTGGCGGGCGTGGCGGAGCAGTCGAAGGGCCGGCATGGCATTCTGAGGCACGCCGTGATCGGGCCTGCAACAGGGGTACGGTAGGCAATGGGTACTGTAGACAGGGGTACGGTATGGGGGCATTCTACTGTTGCCAAGTCAGTTTGCAATCATCGTTCGACAATAAAGTCAGTCGTCGATGGCAACTGACTACGGTAGACTCACCAATCCTTCCATCTGATGTGGCACACGTATCGCTTGCCCTTGCCCGGCGCCGTGACGAGCAGCTTGCTCCTCACGTACCAGTCCTCGTCGCCCGCTGCCTCCAGTTTGACAGAGATGTCTGCGATTATCGATTTATTAAGCCCCGCCCCTTTTTGGCTCCGCCCCCTCGGTTGCTGCTTACCCTTGAAGTTCATCGTCTCGCCCACCGTCGCCGGGAGGTACCTGCAAAGGGGGAGAGTTCAGAGATCAGAGATCAAAGACCAAAGATCACCGCACCTCGCGCACTTGTCCTTGCCCAGCTCCACGAAGTCGCACAGCATCAGTATGTAGCCGACGCCATCCTGGACGCACATGCGCCAGAAGTCGGGAATGGTGGACTCGATCGGGCCCTGCGAAGTGATTAGGCTCCGCCCACTCCTGTGACTCCGCCCCCACTAGGCTCCGCCCACTACCAAACCCACCTGCGTTGCGATGAATTTGTTGAGAATGGGCTTGCGATGGACGTAGTTTGCATGGATGTAGTCGCCGTTGAGACCGTCCTGCAGTATCACGCGCGAAGCGTCGAGACACATCTTGTCTGAGAAGGTGGGATTACGGTGGGTATAGCACTGCAGGGTACGGTAAGCATGGTGCGGTGCCAGGCATACGGTAGCTCACCCTTGTATCGATTCTTGGCCGTGTTCTTGTCGAAGCAGTCGTGCGTGAAGGGCGAGAATTCGTACCTGCAGCATACGGTAGGGTACGATAGGGCGTGCGGTAGAGCATACCCCTTGATCGACTCGTACTCGTTCATTAGGCCCTGCACGCCCGTTGCTTGTATGCCCTGCAATCAACGTGGGCGTGGTCTGGAAGGGGCGGGGCCTGGAAGGGGGCGGGGCCTAGCATACCTGCACAAATGCTCTCAGATTCTCAATCTGCTTGGGAGTCATGTCGGCGGGGTCGCTGGAGCCGCAGTTGCGCTTGCCTCAAAGATCAAAGATCAATCATCCCTTTTATGGGCGGAGTCGAGTGGGCGGGGCTTGGCGCGGGGCCAGCAAACGCACCCTCCTCCGGGTCCAGAATCTTGTTGTCGGCGGCCGACTTCTTGTCTTTGGTCTCAGTCGACCTGCGAAGATCAAAGATTAAAGATCAAAGAACAAAGATCAAAGATCAAAGATCAACTCACGCCGGCTTCGACACCATCACGGATGGCGCCATCACGGACTTCTCTTCTAGCGTCTGCGTCTTCTTGCGTCTAACGTAGACCTGTAAATACGGTATACGGTATACGGTAGTGTACTGTAGAGTGCGAGTACGGTAGGGTACGGCAGCGTACGATTACGGTAGGCGAGAGAGCATGGGAAACGGAGAGAGTCGCACCTTCTCGGCGCCCGGCTGAATGGTTCCCTTCGTTCCGCGGCGCTTGCTTTTCCGAGGCACGCCATCGTCGACTGCAAAAGGGGGGAACGGTAGGATGGGGGACGGTAGGGTACGGTAGCACGTCTGGCAAGGTAAAACTTGGGAACCACATGACTAGAGTAGATACATTAGCCACATGAGTAAGTGGTGTGGGGGGATACGGTAGTCTGGGCTACGGTAGAACAGATGGCACGGCCACAGCCTGGGACTGTGCCAGCACTGCTCAAGCGGTTACGGTAGAAAGCTGCGCATCGCGAATACTGTATGTAGAGGTGGAGCAGTACAAGGCAGGGAATACGGTAGGTTTCCATTTCTCAGGTTAACTGAGGATTACTGTAGCCCACCGTACCAGTGGCTTGAGTGGTCGTCGTTGTCGTGGTGGCAGTCGTCGTGTTGCCACCCTCGTCGTCAGCCTGCGTGCCCTTGTTCTTCCGCCGACTGAAGAGTACGGTAGGGGTGGGGCGGAGCTTGGGACGTGACCTACCGCGACTGTCTCTTGGGAGGCATCGATGAGGACCGTGTAGGAGAGGGGAGGAGGGGTAGAATGAGGGGAGGAGGAGGGTGAGGGTGAGGGGGGAGAGAACAATTGCAGCAGTAAATATTCAAATTAAAGAGGAAAAAATGGAATAAGAGGAGAGACAAGGAAATAAGATTATCGTCGTTATCGTATTGTCGTTTTTTTAAATGTTATCCAGAACGTAGAAATCATTCCAGCTATCCAGCTCTTCCCTTCTTTCCCTTTGTTTCTTGTCCCGGAATACACTTATCTCTTCTAGTATTTATTTACTGACCAAGTTGCAAACAACAAGAACAAGTTATACGCCAAAACGACATGTATGTACTATGTACAATGGGGCAATACGGTAATTTTTGATTAAGGGCAGGGCTACCGAACACTCCTAATCATTTAGATTCGCTAAAGACGAGCATTTAACACAAATTCGACAAATTACCCTCTGTTTACAACACAATCTAGATCACAGATTCACCTAGTCTTTGCCTCCTTCATCATCTTCTTCTTCTTCCTTCTCTTCACTCTCCTCCCTCTCCTCGTCGCGATACCAGTCCTGCAATTGTTGATTATTCCATTACAATTTCCAAACTGGAGTATGTTTCTAATTTTTAATTGATTTCCTCGATGATCCAACTCTCCAAAACGGGTTCTTGACGACCCTTGCCTACTCCGCATTACTGATACCCCGTTGCATGCATTTTTTTCTGTTTTCTTGAAGAAAATTTCTTCAAATGCCCATCTACTTTCAATGACTATTCCCAGATAGAAGAATTAACCCAGCTCACATTAGAGCAGGGGAGCAAGCCAGATACGTTTCCTCTCGAGATCAGAGCACACTACACACATTCTCCCCCCCCCCCCCCCCCCCCCCCCC
>LS546714.1:629790-706825 GCA_900490775.1 Pristionchus maxplancki
AGTGATAAACTAGGGTTCCGGGCATAACATATCCAAAAATCAGCCAATTCTATAGGCGTCCAAGGAATTTATATAAACTCAAAATTTGACCGCGGAGACGATCTTTGATCTCTTATAAAAACGTGGACGCCTATAGAATTGGCTAATTTTTGGATATGTTACTCTCCTAACCCTATTCTATCACTGGAAACTTTCAAAAATCGCGGCCCTCTTCGGTAACGAATTTTAGACGGCTCCAAAGTTCTTCGACTCTCGTTTTTGAAAAGCAAGTTTTCATAAAATTGCGATTTTCTCAAAAACTAAAAATATTGAGTGGGTCTTCCCTTCACAAAAAATGATTCTATACTCCCGAACAATAAATTGGAATAGTTCATGAACCATATTTCCATGATTTGCATATCACGTGGTGGCCCCTACTTCTCATCGGTTCAAAAACGTTTAAAAAGGAATGTGCCGAATCATTAGAGTAACCCATACACGTCTCATAAGCGGAGAGCGTGAAACACAATTCCATCAAGTCTAACTGAAGCCGCCATTTGGAGCCTTAGTGATCACTATTAATCGATCTACCGTACCTCATCATCCTCAATCTCCTCCTTGATCTCCTTCTTCACTACCGTATCCTCCACCTCCTTCAACTCAACCTCTTCCTCCTCATCTTCCGGTTCAGGGAACGTCCCGTCCGCGTACTGTAATCGTCCAAAATCGATTTTTCTTGCATCACGAAAATAGGCCTTCATCCATTTATCCATACTGTCTACTACATCGTAGAACCAACCGGTAACCAAAACTACCGTAAACTATTATACTACTACGGTAACCAGATCACATCTACCGTACCCCACTTACCGGTTCCTGCCCCGACAACGGCATATCGATCCATCCGTATGTGCCCGTCGCCTCCAAGTACTTGCCCATGAGTGAGCGCGCACGCGCAAGGGCTTCCTATAATTAGGTTAATTATTAGTGATGCTTAATTAATCTGATAAAATGTTATCTTGTACCAACATGTTAATCCTAACAGCGCACATCATTCACGCTTCACTAATAGTACATCACTCGGTTTGTAATAGAGATTCAACGCGAGAACGGATAGGATAGGATTCCAATCACAGGAAAATAAAAAAAATAAGCTACCTTCAACCCCTCATTCTTCGTTCCGTCTTCTTCCTTCGTCGCCTCGCCTGCAATTTGACCTGCCATCTTTGTAAATCCTCAAAACCTTCCCCCTTACATTACAGCTCCCAATGTCAAGCGAGCGCCCCCCCCCTCAAAATATCATATTTTTGTGTGTACACGATTGTAATCCTATTAACATCAGCATCTACCGTATCTCTATTCCGGTTACAGTATCCTCCACATAATACGGTAACATACCTCCCATCACTCCGATCAGTCTCTTGTACATCTCCAGCTTCTCATCATCTCCGTCCCCGCCCTGCACGACCTCCCACGCGGAGCGACGAATCGCTGAATTGACTAATTAGTTAATTACAAGCTAACTAATTAATTAATGCATCTTGATTCGTTCTCATTCATTTTACTTTAGAAACATGCTAATCATTTTGGAAAAATCGCAAGAGACTATGTGCATCAAGTAATAAACTGTCGTGAAACACAAGTGCATCTCCTTTTTGTATTCGAAAAAACGAACAAATATTTCTACTATCGACCGATAGAATCTTCATCGATCTTAAAAGAATCTGTCGTGAAACATAAATGCAACCGAATTAGACCGAAACCGCACTCACCATTGGGGTAGTCCTTCCACTTCCCAGGTATGCTACCTGGACTACTCCCTGCTCCAGTCATCTGAGAGATTAACATTCAAAAAAATTTCTTTGCATCAAAACCCGATCTGAGAAATATCAAACCGATTCAATAGAACAGACAATCTCATGAGGATCTTGAAAGATGAAGAGGCTAGCTTGGAATAATTTAGAAGCATGACCAGATATTATTATTTCTTGCAGAACCATCAACTACTATCAACTCGCCATCCAATCTCTCTTTGGTTGACTTTCTTGTTTAGAATCTAACCTTTAGATGCTCAATCAAGATACAAAATATTTGGAGGAAAAAGCTACCCCTGTGAAATACCATGTGTTGCACATTCTCATAACGCTCCAATCTTTATTTCGCAAAATCCCAATTACAAAAAAATGTGCGAAGATAAAAGATTGCTCAGCAGATCACACCAAAAGATGATCTCTGAAGAGCGATCAACAATCGGGAAATCGTTGATCAGAGAGGATTAAAATGGACACACAAACAAGAGAAGAGGAGGAGTAGAGGCACTATGGTGGTGAGGGGAATCTAACCAATCGGCAGATGTGCTCTGTACGAAAAGTTAGTAAGGAGAAAAACATCAACAATTTTTATGGTTTTTAAATTATTGAATTTGGGGGGAAGGGGTTCGGCGGGACTAAAAAGAAGTGTCTCAGGTCAGTTAAATTCATTACTCATCGCCAGATTATTAAGACAAACAAATGGAACAATCGGGTGGGGTGGGGGCTATATTAGCTATTATTTGACAGTCTCTAGTGAAAAGATAAAAAGTGGCGACGGGAGGGACCTTGTAAAGGTATGTTACTACTAGATAGTACAGGGAGTAGTCAGTAAATATAGTTGAGACGAGGGTGCAATAAACATCAAAAAAGTTGAAAGTAATGCAAGAGCAATCAATGACAATGAAAGTATTATCGTGGCAAGTTACTGACGGGGCCAGGTCTTACAATGGGGCTGGTAACAAATCAAAATAAAACTTTCATTCTCACATCAAACTCAATACATTAGAGACTACCGAAGTGATGGGCTGACTCTCGTCCTCCTCTCCGTTTCTGCTTAGTTGGTTGCCTTGGGTCCCGACGACTTGAGCACCTGAGCGGCCTCATCGACCTGCAAAATGAACAATGAAACACTGATATCGTGGATTGACAAATTGGAAGCAAGTATTCTACAACGGACCAATCGAAGGCAGATTTTAAGAAATAAAAATTAATATAAAAAAGTACCTTCGAGCGGAAGAGCTCGGCATCCTGGAGCATCATGATGAGCTCCGAGTTATCCATTTCCAGCATCATTCCAGTGATCTTTCCGACATCCGAACGATCTCCGTAGATTCTACCGATCTGCGAGTAGATGCGCTCTCCGAGCATCTGCTTCTGCTCCTGCAATGGAAAATCGTCAATTTTAGCAATTAATTCGATTCGAAAGTTCACTTTGTAAAGCTAGTCTCAGAAAGTTGCCGCGGTTCAATCTCACAGACAATCGAACGGTAATTCCATTGCTCATCCCCGACTATCATTCAATGTAATCAACAAATAAATCAAAAATCCTCGCCTGGGGAGCGGCCTGAGCGAGCATTCCAGAGGTGAGCGGGTCCTGTCCTCCGACGATGATTCCGGACTGAGTGGGACGAGGAGCCTGCTGGGCGGGGGCAGAGGCGGCAGCAGCGTACTGGTTGTACATCATGGGCTGCTGCTTGGGTCCAGTGGGAGTGGGGCGAGGTCCAGTCTGGACTGGTCCACGGGCTCCAGCCATACCGGCGGGAGGTCCAGACACTTGGGGTCTCATCTGCGGGACCATTCCTCCGCGGCCGACTCCGGCTCCAGCGGGAGCGTATCCACGCTGTCCGCCGTTTCCGGGTCCGGAGGCTCCACGACCACGGCCGGCCATTCCCTGTCCTCCCATGTACGGCGCCTGTCCTCCCATGTTTCCGAATCCTCCTCCGGTCGCCCACTGCTGTCTGCCCTGTCCTCCCATGCGGTTGGGCACTCCAGCGGGCATGAACCCACCGCGGTTCTGGAAAATAATTAAATTACAACTAGAGGAACTGCGTGATTTATTGTTATTGAAGCAGAAAAATAGCTAAAGCTTACGGCAGCGGCAGAGTTGACGAAGTATCCTCCGGTTCCGGGAGTGTACATCGTGGCAGGGATGGAGGTGTTCATGCGCATGTTGGCGAGGCGCGACATGTACAGAGAAGCGAGCTGGGCTCTTCTGTCCTCCTGTAAGAAATTGCAATAAGGAAAAATATAGCACATGTATGTTTAACTTAAAGTGCACGTGAACATCGATAATATAAGAAGTGAGCTAAAACACACCTTTCTCTGGGCGAGGGCGACGTAGAGGGGCTTGGTGAAGCTCATGTTGCCGTTCATCTCAGTGACAGCCTTGGTAGCCTCCTCGGGTTTCTCGAAGCAAACGAATCCGAATCCCTTGGATCTTCCGTTCTCGTCGCACATGACCTTGCACGAGGTGATCGTTCCGTACTTCTCGAACACTTCTCTCAGCTTCGGCTCCTCCACGGTGTCATCGAGGTTCTTGACGTACAGGTTGACACCCTGGTATCGCTGCATGCGCTCGGCCTTCTGCTGCTCGTACTTTCTCTTGAGCTCCGCCTGTCTCTCGCTCTTCTTCTGTGCACGGCACACGAACAGCTTCTTCTCGGATCCGTCGAGCTGCTTGTCGTGCATCTCGTTGACGGCCTTCTCTGCCTGCTCGGGCTCCTCGAAAGCGACGAATCCGAATCCCTTCGCCTTTCCTTCGATGTCGTTCATGATGGCGCAGCTGGTGACCTAGAAACGATCGATCACTCACTGACAAACGACACCAATCGTGTGCGAAACAAAACACAGAGTATTTAATAAGTAGTCGCAAAATTGCGCTTATTTTTGTTGAAAGTTGTTGTGCAATAGAACCCGAAAAAAATAAATATTTAAAAAAAACGAACCGTTCCGAATTCGCTGAACATCTTCTCGAGCTTCTCCTTGTCGACGTCCTCCTCGAGGTTCTTGATGAAGACGTTGGTGAATCGCTTGGCAGACTCGCCCATCTCTCTCAGGCGGGCGGTGCGGGGCTGGAACTTCCCGACGAACCTGCAATAAATATTAATCAAATATTTTAATGTAATTAATCGAATATTCGTTGATTCACACTTCATAGTCGCTCACATCACTTCCTATTTAATTAGCGAGCTCGCCTATCTTCAAGCGTGATTCACTAGTTGATATCTAACTAACAAGATGACGCATGTGTCAAATAGTGTCAAAGGAACTACCTCATTTGACACTATCTGTAAACGGAATAAATAATGAATGAATGAATGAATGAACTATAATATTAACAAAAAAATAACTCACACTTTCTTGCCGGCGAGAAGCATGCCGTTGACCTTCTCGATAGCCTGCTGGGCGGCATCCTCGCCTTCGAAGTGGACGAATCCGTAGCCCTTGCTGACTCCTTCCTCGTCGATTGCGACCTGGAAATGTATTTTGAAATTAACTTTATTTTTTATCTCAGGAAAAAAATAAGGAATTCCACGGGGCATTTTCTTACCGAGGACCGAGGACTACTACAATGCATTTTATTGATTGATTAATATATTGGCTTGATTGACTATTGTATTCCTATTAAAGGATCGACCCCACGGAAAAAAGGGATCTATGCATTCACTTTCTCCCCCAAAGATAAGAACCGGTCCAAAGTCGATCCAGCCAGCGGCGTGGCATTCTTTCATGGACACCCGCGAACTTGCTCCGATTGGTCACATGATGGGAATAAAGGAGGGAGCGAGGGAGGGCGCCCATCTGACCACTCGCCTCTATCAAAACAAACAGACAAACGCACCTTGCACGAGAGGATGGTGCCAAAGAGGGAGAAGGTGTCGTAGATCGACTTGTTGTCGATGACCTTGTCGAGGTTCTTGATGAAGATGTTGCCGTTGCCCGAGCGACGCATGGCCGGGTCGCGCTGGCTCCACATGATGCGGATGGGCTTGCCACTGAGCGGGTCGAAGTTCATCGTGTCGAGAGCTCGCTCGGCTGCAAGACAAAGCGTAAACGATTGCGAAAGATGTGCGTTTATATAAACATCAAGATCGGATCAACCCAGTGGACAGCAAACCGAAGGACAACCACGGGGTATTATACACCAGGCATACCACAGGGTACATTATTGATTGGTTGTTATTGCCGATTGAAATGATTAATGACTCACCGTCAGCAGGCTGCTGGAAGTTGACGTAGGCATAGCCGAGCGAGCGACGCGTGATCGCATCACGGCACACTCTGATGGAGAGGACGGGTCCGGCCGAGCTGAACTTGTCGAACAGCATCGACTCGGTCACATCGGGATGGAGGTCTCCGACGTAGCTAAATAGAATTCATAATAAAAATAAAAATAAGTAAACGGGGCATGTCCACAGGGCATATTATTGATAAAAACCAATCAATCAATACGACTTACAGAGAGGCCATCGCGTAACTCGTCGCACCACCGGCTCCAGCGGAGGCTCCAGCATTGGCAACAGTGGTAGACATGGTTCTGCAAGGAATAACAATAATATTATTGACAAAACAATGGAAGAATAATGATAAAACAAGAATAAAAAGTGCAAATGACTCACCGATCGAGATTAGGATGGAGTGATGGAATGGGGTTTTTTTAGTTTTGGGGGATTTTATAGTTTTTTTGGTTGAATTTTTTAAAAGTTTTTTTAAGCAGAAAGAGTAATGACCCTAAGGGGAAGGTCGGTGTCGTCGGGGAGACGAGAGGCGAGTAATGGAGCGTTACGATTTTGGGCCACGCCCCGATTCGCACGCGACGCGTGAGTCTCACACGGATGACGCCCCGCGCGTTTAAAAATGCATTTTCTTGGCAATTTGCCAGCCGAATTTAGAGAGAGAGTCTCGCACTTTCTCTTCCCAACTGCTCAACGTGTCCTTATTGCCGCATCTTTTTGTGTGCACTGAAGCGTTTTCTCTCTTCCTGTCACATGCTAACGATCTCTTTACCGTTCCCGCACTTCAATCACACAATGGATACATTTATTGCGTTCCAGAATGGCAGGGGAGTGCTCGGAGGAGCTTGAAGCGCCCTCCGACGAGGTCATTGTTGTTACGGGTACCGAGGAGCCGATTCGATCGATCGACGGTCAAACAATCGACGAAAAATCGACGCCCACACCGTTGCCACCAGATAGGAACCAGTTTCAGTCGAGTTTGAGCGAGATCAACGCCCTCATCAGCCAACACACCAAACGAGTTAGTAATTTTATGTAATCAAAACAAAGACAATAATCAAAACAACCAAAAAAGCAAAAACAACTCACAATTACTGAGACGGAAGCACTTGAGTCAGTTGAAGAGACCGCACATGCACCGAAAATTGAGCAAAATGAGATCACTTTTACATACCGGGATGCAACTTCTGAGGCAACAATTGAGTAAGGATACATGCAAATTTCTAAATGCCTGATCTATCTGTCTCTTTCTTTCATCTGCTCTCTCTTTTGCTGACAAATTGAATGAACACTGTCCAAATACATTTTTTCATGGGTTTCATGGAGTTAGAGGACAAAGAATGTAATCAAATCGCTGTTCAAATATTTTTACGACCTAATCGCGGTGCAATTCAGTTGAATTGCTGCGTACATGACGCTAGATGGAGCACAATGAGCGTTAGGAATCAAAAAGAAATGAGTCACTTCAAATACTTTTTTTTGCTGTGCTGTGTTTTTTGCTTTTGCTTTTTGCTGTGATATTGCGTTAGAGAACAATGAATGCAGGGAATTAGGGCACTGTCCAAATATTTTTTTTCCGGTTTTATGACCCTAATCGCTCCGCAATTCAGCTGAACCTGCTGGTCGGCCGGAATGGCAACACGAGTATGATCGCTGAGGCCTCGGCTAGGAAGAAATCCATTCTGAACAAGAGAGAGGACCTCAAGAAGGAGACGGATAGAACCAAGGCTGAGCTTGAAGAGAAGATCAAGACCATTGAGGACATTGTGAGTAACATTTCAGGCAGTCTCAACCCTCGGTAAAATACGGCATACAAATAAGTTCATTAGAGATAAGAAGATCTGATATTCCTTTGTAAATTTGCGGGAATGATTATCACCGATGATAATTGTTGACGAATGATGAGGAATAGATAACGATTATGTTGAATGATTATCAGTGAAGAATCAATAAAGTGGATGATAAAGAATGAAGAATTGATAAATTTAATGATGATAAATGTTGAAGAATGCAATTCCAGCGCACGCAAATGAAGCACATGGAGCCCGAGTTGCATTGGAAGAACGCGGAGAGACTCGACAAGGAGATCAAGTAAGATTAATTGTTCAATCCAAAGGAACAGAGCAAATACAGACAGTGAAATGCAGCTTCTAATTATCAATTTGAGAAATGACCTCATTCAAACAGAAACTAGATAGTAGAAGCCGTGAAGAATTGATGATAATTCTTCAATAACTCTTCAATAAGAAACGCGAAACATTAACGATAGTCATGGATCTTCAGTGAAAACAAATTCTTGAAAACGAAATCATCCAATTAGCCTAATTAACAACCTAGAAACTACGAGGAGCGCTACAACTCGAAACTGAACAATCGCGAAGAGAAGATCGTCGTTGCTGAACTGGATAAACTGAAGAGAAACAAGAAGAGACTCGAGTAAGAAATTTTCTGATTTAGTGAAAAAAAGTATCTAGAAATCGAGCGAGCTGTAATGGAAATGACTAACTTGTACGCTACCATGCCTTTCCCAACGAGTGTTCACAAAAAAGAAAGAAGCAGCATACACGAAGTTCAATTGCAGACATTTTTCAATGAAAAATAATATAATTATTTTTGCAGAAGCTACAACATCCTCCTGTCCAAAAGACGCGACATCGAAGTGGACATATCGATTCTCAAGCTTCAACGTGACGTAAGTTTTCATTTTTCTGATCGAAACGAAATCTGAGACAGTATGTTTCACACTTCATCCCAAAATGAAATCTGAGACAGCCAATGATGTATTTGCCAATTACGTAATTGGGCTATTTAAAGCTGGATGAAACGTCTTCTACTGAATACGGCCAATTAAGGGACACGATCGAAAAGAGGATGATATTGGTCTAATTATAAATTTCAGGCCGATTTCACCCAGCAACGGAACCTAAGAAAGGACCAAATGGCCGAAGCGAAGACTCAGTTCGATCTCAAGTAAGAATTAGGAAAACTAAGAGGGGAAAGAGGGAAGAGAAAGACCACGCAATAGGACGCTGGCACTAGCGAGATCTATTGCGAAAGCTTTCTCGCTCGCCCATAGTTTCCCTCCCTTCCCGCCTCCTCTCCTCTTTCAAATCGTTGTGAAATCAATAATCATCTGTAGTTTGTAGTTGAGTTACAACTTTCGAACAAAGTTGCACAGTGACGTCATCAAATACCTTTGCGCCCCCTCGAAAATGAAACTATTCCTGGTGCCATAATGATTGTGCAATCTTATCAATCGCTGGAAAGATAAGAACAAGTCCCTTGATGTAGGATAACAGATTGCATAATGATGATGCCATCGTTGAAACATTATTGGCCTAAAAATGCATAATGACTCATTCGAAATCGTAATTCGAAATCATATTTTGTAATCACTGACTCACAGTTACAATGAAGTAAGATAACTATCGATAGGGGACGATCACTCGTGATGATAAAAAATTGATTGAGAAACCATGAAATCTTCTCTGCAACAATTTCGGAAAACACTATCTCTCGCAATTCACAAAAAACGATCGAGTGTTTGAATTGGAGAGTCGCTCCGCTCCATTCAGAGAAGATTCTCGTCGTCAGCAGTTTCAAAATTGACAGTTTTGAAACTTGATTGATTGATTGTGTTGTTTTTCAATAACGATGTCGTGTTTTCATAACAACAACAACAACAATAACACCTTTCAGAGAAGAAGCTCGTCGCTGTCGTCAGCAGCTATCCGAGCTCATCGAGGAGAGAACCACCGTCGTTGCCGCATACGAGACGGACAGGGACGAGTACGCTCAGTGGGTGGCCAAGAACAGGGTGAGCAATAACAACAACAATAATAATGTTAACAATAACAACAACAACAACAAAATATTTCAGAAAGCCGCCCTCAAAGCCTCGTCCTCTTTCCCGGCCACATTCCCGGCTGCACACAAGAACAATGCAGGTTCGGAAATATTCTTGGTACCCCTTCATTAAATTAATTATTAAAATTAATAAAATCAATTATTAATTTAATACAGACTTTGTGGACGTCCAGGAACTGGAGCCGTTCTACGAGCAGAAGCGAGACTGCCGCCTGCTCATAGCCTATCTGGAGAGATACGAGGTAGATTCCAATACAATTCACAGTTTAAAACAAACAAAGGAAATTGATCAACCAATAATCGTAATCTTTACAGAAAGAGCAGACCGGCCACACGCATGAGGAGAACGGGTGCAATGGAGGTTAGATCTTTCTGAATTATCCTTCTTCAAGACACAAACAACGCAACTGCACAAGCACATGGACAGTCTTCACAGATATTTGGGGACAGTTAGATCATTTTCGAATATATAATTCATTTCAGTCGCCGCGGGTGCCAAGTCATCCATGTTTTAGAGTTGATTATGAATTTATAATTTATTAAATTAATTTAATAATTAATAAATTCAGTCGCCGCGGGTGCCGAATCCGCCGACGAGTTCCCCGAGTCCTTCAAGCAGTTGGCTGTGCAGCCGGCAAGGAAGAAGAAGGCACACAAGAAGATCAAGGAGAAACAGGTGATCTTTGATCTTTGGTCTTTGATCTTTGGTCTTTGTCGCCTCGTTCTGACTCTTCTGACTCGTCTGACTGATTGTGAGAACAAATAATCTAGCAAAAAATGTTGGTGCAACATTGAGGAGTCAGATGTGACTAAGATCTTACTAAGAACTGACTCACATTCAGTACCAACGTTCAAAGTGTCAAGTCGATCGCAAACTGATTTATTTCTTAAAATTCCAATTTGAACATTCCAGCCCCTCTCTCACGGCATCGACATCTACAAGCTGTTCGGCCAACTGGAGATCGACCCGCCCAAGTACCCCAATGAAGTCGCGGCTTCACTAGAGAAGGTGAAGAGTGTTATGAACTCATTGAGCTTTTTATCAGATCGACTCATTTCCGATTAGTAGACGTCAGTAGATCTTTCGACGTAGTCTCCACAAATGATGACATTGATAGCTGTATCTTGAAGAGTGGAAGGAGACTACACTCTACTTCGCCTCCAATAGATACAAAGAGTGCATGAGATGTACCCATCATAAATTGATGGCAAGAGCGAGAAACCAATCATCGGGTACACTGTGAAAATTATGTGAAATTTTTAAATGTAATAAACAAAATGATAACAAATATATGCCCAGGTCCGTACCCAGCTCGCCTTCCATGAATCACAGACCGTTCAGATGGATTGGGATGAGGAGCAGGTACGGTGGATTATCGATTTATCGACTATTGACTTTATTTCGAAATAATAATCAATAATACTCAATTTCAGTACGGTCTTGGCGCGCATGCCAAGGCTAATACGATCGCCCGATCGATGAGTACGGTCGATTCGGCCTTCGACCACTCCGAGACCATGTCCATGAACAGGTACGGTAGCCCCTGATATCGATCGATACCGTACCCTTTGCAGTGGCCGCTTTGCCCTGTCGCCGATAATCCTCTCGAGACGCGATTCGCACAGGCGCTCGAGGAATGATGAAGGCAAGTATCGATTTCTGGACTGAAGAGTGGCCAGAAAACGAATATTTTCCATAGAAAGTAGCTGCACATCAGTTCATTCGCAAGCAATTTTCGAAACGATCGACAAAAAACGTGAACTGATGTGCATATCCGTAGTGATTATCCTAATCCTAACCTAACGGCATTCCAGGTTTAGGCTCGGCCACCTCTCCGATGTCTCCCATGAACGTTAGCCCCATCGAAAAAGAAGACAATCCCGGAAATTAATAAAAAAGAAATAACAAAAAATAATAAATAGCAAAAAAAATTATTACCCATAGTACTTGTTCCCGTTTCCCGATGGCCTTTCACTTACGTAGTATTTCTCTTGCAATCGAATGGACTTTCCTAAGTACTTTCCACATTCACAACCCTCTTCTATGCTCACTAAAAGTTCACAAAATATGTGCCACCTGTACACAGCCTCAAGTCAATTTCCTCTTAACTGTTAAAAAAACTCAGTAAGAACAAAAACACTCCATGTTATACATAATCAATGAGAAAATGTCAAAAAAATCTGTGTTACGATTGTTGTATTTTCGCCTGTGTTATCCATGCAATCTAGTTCACATTTTGTTGTACATGTTCCATACCTCGATTGTTTTTCCCGATCTGACCATAACCTCCAGGATTATTTTCAAGCTCATTACTGTAGTTCACACCTTTTTTATGTATAAATATATTTATCTCCCATCTATACCGAACAAAACATGGTTTCTTTATACACATAGGTGTGAAGATAACTGGGGTCCTCTTGTGATCTAGTTTCTGGGGGTCTAAGGGTATGGGTAAATAGAAGAAAAATGAAACCCCTCTAGGCAACACGAGGCATGATAATGATAGGATGGGAAATGACGAAGACAAAATCTGAAGAGAAAAAGGCAGAGTGATATAGATTTCGAGGATACAAATCTATCACAAAAGCAAAGGGGATGGGGGGACAAAAGCAACAAAAAGAGTCAATAATCTTGAATATATTTGATATAATCGTATCACAAAGCAATCACACGGGAACGCGGCCAAACGACAGGCGACATGTATGGCTACAGTACTACAGTAATCTAGCAGGCTCTGATACGACATCACAGCATAATTTGAGACAATCCAAACAGGAAATGGAACAGGAAGGGGGGATGGGACGGGGGGCAGGAGATACCCATACTTATAGCCGTACTCATTATTAGGCAGGACGGGGTGCTTAGTTAGCAACTACACTACATGGGTAGATACCGTACTGGGTCCTGACAGGAAATTGGTGGGTTACGGTATCTCTAGGCGACGGGCGACTCGATGGGGATGCCGTCAATGTCGTCATCGTCGATGGCGGGCGCCGGTCGGGTCGCCGTGTCCTAAACGAGGGACGTCATCGGCTGATACGCAACGCCGCACGCAACGCGACCGCTCTTTTCGATGGCATTCTGCCAAGCGCTCATACACAACGCATTACTCATCTAGAAAACGTAACAATTATTTTCGTTTAAAAATCTTGAAAACGCAGCATCCGGGAACTAGAAAACAATAAAAAAATAACAACAACTGCTAACCTTGTTGCTTCTCAGATCGACATCCTTCTTCTCTCTTTCTCTCTCCTCTCGCCGGCTCGATCGATGGTCTCTGTCCCTGTCTCTTCTGGATGGCGACGGCGAGCGAGATCTTCAAACAAATCGATAAATAAAATTTAAAAATTCATTAAAACCAGTTATCGATCATCTACCAGTCTGCTACCGTACCTGCTTCGCCTCCTCTCTCTCCTGCTGTCGTCCCTTCTCTCGTCTCTCCAGCTACCTCCTCCTCCGCCTCTTCTCAGGTCCACATCTCTCGACCCACGCAGCGGGCTGCCAAATCCTGCAAGGAGAATAACTAATTCCACGAAATAAAGTCAGTGATCGATGCGCGGTGCGCGACTACCGTACCTCGTCCTCTGAATGGCTGTCCTCCTCGGGGTGGTCCTCCGCGGAACTCGCCTCGCCCTCCTCCTCGCATGGGGCCACCACGGAACGGGCCTGCCGGGCCGTTGTTCATCACCTGCTGAAAATATTGATTGAATCACTTTAATCATTTTTTAAAAGTCAGTAATCGATCAGTAATCGTGATGCTACCGTACCCCGTCGTGTTGGATGTGCGCGAATCCGCACTTGTCGCCGAAGCGGCAGCCACGCGGTGTGCCGAAGAAGGTGCACGGCTTGTTCGAGACGTAGAAGGCTGCAAAGTTAAAATTATTGATCTACCATTCGATTATCGATTCAGAATCCTTCAGCTTGGTCTAACATGCAAGAGCACAAAAGTACAAATGATATTGTTTAATTTAGAATAGACTCTCGAAAACCATTACACAAGATCAATTTCTCTCACCTACGTAGTTACTTTGAAATTCAACTCCACCTAGTTTCAGGAATACCCACAAAATGGAAACCAATGGCAATAGATGATCAATTTTTTCATCTGTTCACCCCGGTCTTTAAGACCACTGTTTCCCTAGGATCTAACAACTGCACATGAAACTCACGTCTGCCGGGTCCTGGATGATAGGGCGGGAAGGGCGCGTCTCCGCCACCTGGCGGGCCATGCTGCATCGGCATCGGCGCGCCCGGTCCATGCACGTCCATGTTCACGACTGCAAATAATTTACCGTAATCAATCGATAACTAGCTACCGTAACGCCCTCCAATCGTCGACTGAACATTTAAAGCCAGTCCTCGATTGCTCACCACCGTGCTGCTACCGTACCTTGTATGCCGGACGAGGAGGCGGCTGCGCCCATGGGGGGCTGCAGCGGCGGCTGCTGCACCACGCCCGGGAACTCCTGCTGAATCGAGTGCATCTGGAAAATAGGCGATTTGCTTTCACGCATCTCATAAGCTCAAGTTATAAACAGCAGTATTAGATCGAGTCAGAGAAAACAAAGGTTTTTTTTGCAATACAACTAATGTTTCACCATTCCTTTTTAACCTACTCTCAAAATCTCTGGATTGATTTTGTTGATCGTTTACTACTAAACGTTGTAAACCAATGTACTCACCCTATTCGGCGCTCCTCCTCCGAATCCGCCTCCGTTGCTCTGCTCCTGGTAGTACGTGCTCGTCGTGGGTATCTGCACGGGCGCCGGAATCTGGAGGCCGGGCGGCGGCACGCTGTAGGGGTCGACGATGGGCGCGGCGTTGGAGCCGTCGTGCAGAAGGCCTTGCGTCTTCAGACCTGCAACGATTAGGCTTTCAAATTTTGTTCTTGTTTCAGAAACCATAAATTTTGTGTTTCACCTCCACTATGATTGCATCTCAAACAGAAACAAATGAACATCGGCACTACTATAGAACACCGGCCACGTCAATAGTCGCGTTTCTTTCGCCCCTATCTCTTTTTCATTCTGCTCTACTCGCAAGTAAGGGAGCGGTGAACGGGTGGGCCGTGGCCGGTGTTCTATAGTAGTGCCTGAACATCCTACAACAAAGAGGTTTTACTGCTACCATAAGGTTTCTTCAACACTCATTCATTCAATAATGCTCGACCTGCTCGTGCGAAATAAATTCCCCAACCAACCATCGATCAATGCCTTCAGTCTGTCCGCGATCACTGGCGGCCCGGCTGCAGCCGGATCCGGCTCGGCCGGCGAATCGTACGCCGCAGGGGCTGCAGCTGCTGCAGGCGTCGCCTCCTCAGGTTCTATCGGCTGCAAAAAAAGTTTACTTCCTGTTTTCGTCAACCACCCTTGCACCTTCACTCAACCTGCAACCAAGTATAGCAATGGTAAGCAATGATATTTTGTCCATAACAAAAAACAACAAATAACAACAACAACAACGCACCTCCTCAATCGACTCGGTCGGGATCATGACCGGCTCTCTCCTCAGCCCTGCTGCAGCTGCAGCCGGCTCGTCGTCGTAGAGGTTCTCCGGCTCGTCAAAGTGGGAGCAGCGCCTGTAAATAATGAAGTTATATTTTTATCTAGGTTTGTATGGTTAGCATCGGCAGTGTGCCTCGCGCCATGCTCAAGGACTATCGCTGAAACTGGAACCAACATGTTGAAGCACATTTGAGTTTCATGTTTCATGAGAGATTAAAAATCAAAAAAACTCACTCATTGGGCATGTAGAACGCGGCCATGGCGACCTTCTGTCTCTCCTCCTGGATCTCTCTCATCTGCGATTTGCTGCCGCACGCCACCTCCGTGCGATCCTCCGCCTCGACGGGAAGGAAGCGCCACTGTTATTGTTATTATAATTTATTGTTGTTGCTATTTTAATTATTTATACAATTAACCGATCGTAATCACTTTTGCGCTATATCTTAGAGGTAAGCCTCATTACTGAAACCCGAATAATCCATCTCGTATGTGTGAAACATTGTAACAAATTCAATCGGGTGAATTAAACCCACTCCTCGATCCCTCCCTACCGTAACACTACCGTACCAGGTGCGAGGAGACGACCACTGGGGGCTGCGGCTGGGCGAGCCACGGGTTCACTGCCGCCTCATCTTCATCATCCTCGTCGTCATCGCGCATTCCTGCAGAAAAATCAATAATTTGAGGAAGAAAAATCAATACTCGATAGTCATCCACCGTAAGCTACCGTACCACTGTTGTCCTTCATCCACTTGTTCTCGGCCAGCGCCTCATAGTGCTTCATCTCCTCGGGCGTGTACCGGTTCACGTTTACTGCAAATATCGATTGATTAGCTACAGTACCTTCCAAAAAAAATCAGTCATCGATCGGCTACCGTAATCTACCGTAACCACTCACTCCTCTCGCCCTCTTCGATCTCAAAGAATCTCGTCTCTACGAGCTCTCCGCCGTGCTCGTCAGCGAAGCGGATCTTCCTCCGGCCGACCGCAATGTCCGGCTCCTCCGACACGAATATCGCTGCAATTATCGATTTATTGTAAATACAGTACCGTAATACTCAATTATCGATCTACCATAACCCGCTTACCTGCTGCAGCGACAGGCTTGGGCGGCGTGGGCACACGCTCCTCCTTCAGAGCACGCGACGTGTCCGCGAAGAGACCCTCCTGAAATATGTCGCCCATTCATTTTATGTTTCACAAATACTACATTAGTTCTAGACTCAAAGAAGGTTCAATCACGAAAGCGTAATGCAGCTAAGAACAAGCAACATGTTCACCAGACATAGAATATCTCTACATTCAATGCGGATTCAATACATTTAGCAGAAAACTCAATCCGGTCAGCAGGAAAGCCCCTAATCTTCTCACATTTCACACAAAAGCTCTCAGCTAATGAAACCAGCGAGATTTGAGTTTCAAACGATACATAAAGCAAGACCAATCACGATCACAACACTCACCATGGCTACCTTGCCATCCGCTCCCGGGCTCAGCAGCATGTCCACGACGCTTCTCGAGGCCTCCTGCGGCGGCGGCGAGCCTGAGCCTGCAATCGATCTACCGTAACCCCAATTCCTAGCAAGAAAATCAATACCGTACCTCCTACAGCGGTCGGTCTGGCGGGCTTCGCTTCGGGACGCGGGATCGGGCGCTTGGGCAGGACCTTCTTCTTGGGCTGCGCAGGGGCCGAGGGGCTCATCAGCGAGGCCATGAACGACGAGGACGCCGTGACCTCTGGAATTATCGATTGATTACTTGCTCTCTACCGTACCCTGATTATCGATCGTCCGCTACCGTAGTCTAGAAGTATCGATAACTCACTCTTCACGGGAGCCGGAACCGCCTTCTTGGGAGGCGGAGGTAGAGCAGAAGACGATGGGGCAGCAGCTGATGCTGCACCAGCTGCAGGAGCCTTCTCCGTCGAGCTCTTCTTTGCGAGAGGCGCCTGAAATCACGTTTATGACCCACTGAACGACCGTAATTAACCCAAAGTTACCGTACCCCAGCCGGCACTCCCTCCATGCTGCGCTTCTTCGCGGGATTCGCGCCGTCATCGCCCTCGAGACCTGCAAGAAAACCAGTTATCGATTGGCTCCATCATGAACGTGCTACAGTAACCCTCCGCCTCCAGCTCCAACTCACGACCGACCGCAGCTGCATCCGCATTTTAGGTTGCAATAACTTCAATAACACTAAATAATATCACAGTTCACTAGGCAAACAAACGAACAACGAAACGACGAATTTCTCAATAGAATGGGCAATCATTAAACGGGCGAAAACTAGCACGACGGTTGAGTGATAACGTACGAATTGATACGGAGTGCCGTGTGTCTTCCCCTCATTCCTACGTCCTACATGATCTACCACGTCATTAAATCTCTCGGATCGCTCTAGAAACGGCAATGACGGATGTCCTAACGTGATCTGACTATCTTGATTCACGGGGAAACTTTCGATTTTGACGCGCTCACGAGAAATTGGAAGTGGGGGTGAAACGCGAATGACGCGTTGCTTGAAATTCGTCACGGTCGTTCAAAGCAGTTCTCTCACGTAGATCATAGCTGAAAGACGTACCACCTCTCTGCTTCTCAATTACGTTCTCCCTTCTCAAACTTCTCGACAGATACCGTAATCACCTTCGTGTGTACTGTACATTCGTGTCTCTTTCGTGTTGTCTTTGTATTGTGGGTAATTCTCTCGGGTGCTTACGAGATAATATCTGCGTGTATCTCAGCATCGGGTACAGTATGCCATCGCAGACACACAACGGCACAATGAGAGGTAGGCACACAAGAAACGATGGGTGAGGCCTAGTAATCCTAGTTCCTAGACGACGGACGCGGTCGGCGACGCGTGGCAGACCTTGCCCGCCACTAGGGCGGACTCCGTCACACGCACGCGGCCATCCGCGCCCGGCTACAATGCGGATGCGGTCGTCGGAGCGGAGCTGCTGGGCGTCGAGGCCAGGACACACACCTGAAATGAAAGAGAGATTGAGCATGGTATAACTTGGTACAGTGTTCCCTTGCTCTTTCATCTCTTTTATTCAACATTTTTTCCCAGTGAGATTCATGTTTCAGTAGTCATCAATAATCAAAATAGAAGTTCAAGATCGTTTTTTTAAATTAAAGGTTCATGTCACAGTACACGAACAATCAATCTAATCGTTCTCCTATTTCAGTAATTAAAAGCATTCAAGCGAAATTCAATGATCGATAATTTCAGCAAGATACGAGGCTTCGCACCTCAAAAATAGAATTTATTCTAATCAAAAATGAATGTGCAATTCTCCAAACGAGATTCCTCCAAAAGTATTCGCATTACAAGCGAATCATCGATTTTTTTCAGTTCGATTCATGTTCCAGCATTCAAACTTCTTCAAACGTAAAGCAAGCGCTGTTTTTTCCCTCGCGTGATTCATCTTCAATCAAACAAACTTTTCGATCGATCATTTCTTTCCGTGCGCTTAGAATTCCAATATCCAAACTTCTTCATTTTTTTGGTCTAACATCCAAACTCAATGCAGCTATTTTTTCGTGCTGCGATGTTAATGTTTCACGGTGAATTTATATTCGAATAACATCATTTCCCTCCCCATCTCCAAACTGTACCTGTGGATCGTCCCTTGCTCTGGTAGACCTTGGCCTTCGCCCGGTGCTCCTTGTCCTTCTTCGGCTCCTCTTTCTTCTTCTTCTCTCCCCCGATTCCCTCGTCGCTCGAACGGCGACCGTCAACGGGCTGCGGACGTACAACCTTCATCTGCAAAATGTGGCAAATTAATTAAGATTGAGCACTAATTAGGGATTACAATCACCTGAAATACTGCAGGAAAAAACCAGTAAATTAGTACAAATTAAGGGCCACAATCCCCTCCAATAATCTAGTCTATCCAGTGCATGTGAAGGGAGAACTTTAAAAAGCCCTATGGCGCTGATGATGATAAGATAGGGTATCGAATAGATTGATAGGAAAACATTAGGCTTATCATACAATGGAAGCACTTCAATTACACTAAGGCGCGTCACCTTTTTCATCTTGCCACAACGAATAATCTCCCAAGTCGACCACCACTACGGTTCTTTGGTGTGAGGGAGAATGCGGGGGTGGCAAGAGAAAGACGTGAATTGTGCGAGTCGAGAATATGCAAAAGTCAGAAAAAAGAGAAAGCTTTGATAAAGAATTTTTAATTAAATCACTAGAGAACTAGGAAGTATGCAACCACCGCCGGCTAGGGGATTAGGGATCTGACTGGTAAAACGGATGCTTATGTACCCTTGGAGCCGGTCATAAAAACATCGGATGGCTCCGCTCCAATAGTTTATTTGGGGAATGGACGCCCAGGCAGGCCACAGGGTAGTAAAGAGAGGAGGGAAGGAGGGAGAGACGCCCATCTCGACAAGATCATTTTCGAATAAAACATGCCAGAGGGTAGTAGACTTTCGAAAAAGATTGCCGCCTCGTGATTAAAAGTTCATTAAAACGGGATGAAGAGAGGGAGAGATCAACTAGAGGCATCTGGTCATAAAATACCAATGAGTACACAATTTAAAAGAATAAAATATTATGATCAATAAATGAATAGTGCATGAACACTATTTCATCATGTCAGGAACAATAAATCCACTGTAATGGATAAATCAAGCGCAAGAATACATTTTTCATCATGAATTCCCAGGAATTATATTTACGGTATTCGATAAGTGCACGCATACACTATTTCGTCATAATGATTCAGCAAATAATAAATCGATGAATCAATAGGTCACCTCTTCACTCTCGTCCTCGTCTTCCTCTTCTTCTTCCCTTTCCTCCTTCTTCTTGTCCTTTCGCTCCTTCTCCTTCTTCTCTTCGACCACGTCGACGGTGTTCACCACCTTCTTCCACTTGGTCACGATGGAGAGCGAGAGCGCGCGCACCTCTGAATATGAATAATAACAAAAATATTATTATTATTTAAAATAATAATAATATAAAAATAAAATAAGACATACAACATCATGAATAGAAAGCCACAAACAAGTATAAAGGAGATGAAGGAACATGAGTAAACAATGCTGAATGGAAAGCGCTGTTTTCATACAAGGGCTCGAAGCAGTACATAATTATCGTTGCACTATACGGAACACCGTCCCGCATTTACGAAATGATTTCCAGAACAATTCGAAATTATGCCAAGCTACCAAAAGCTGCTTCAAATTGCACATTATCACCCGGTGAAACGGGGCTTCAGAAACCTGTAATTATTTTCAGCTGATCTATGGTTTCCAATTTAATCATAACAAAACCATGGTATTTCTGCTGGCGATCATTTACCTACCCATGTCATTCATTCACTCTCGAATATTATCGTGAATTATCTCGTTTCTTGTTTGGTCTCTCACTCGCGCGACAAAATACTCCCTTTCAATCACATGAGTATTCCGGTTGACGGGAACGCTGAGTATCGTACAGCGAAAAAGATACACACTCTGCTGTGACCGTCGCAGTGCATTTGACGTAAAGTGGCGTGGCATTTCTCGATTTCCCCGTATCAGCGGCGCATCTAATCAGTGAGCAAGGCGAGCGCAAGATAATTGTAGAGTAGGAGAAGAGATAAGTGAGACGAAGAAATGGAGAAGGAGATTCAGTAGATCACAAACAAGATTGGGATGGAAGAGGACAAAATTCAAATGCACTTCGAATTCAAAACGCACCGTCGTCTTTGTGGCTCTTACAGAGCTTCCTGATAAACTTGGGTGTATCGTTAGAGCGGAGAAGTGTTACTGTTACCTTGGCCTGTAATTAATAAAATATTAAAATCAATATTTAAACTATTAATTAATTAAAAAATATTTAAAACAACAACGTACCTCTCTGCACTGTCCGAGCAGTTGTAGTAGCTTGTTGACGTCTTGCTCAGCGGCTTTTAGCCATCCATTCATAGACTTCCACCCTTCCTCAGTCGATATTCTGCGAACAGCCGCGGCGGAGGCAGAGTCACTGCAAAAACGATCGATTTAGTACATAGTAAAACGCGGGGAAAAGCACACATAACGACACATTGAATCGATAAACCACAAGTCTTGTCACTGGAAGAACTAATCGCCACGCTTTTCGAAACCATTCTCCCCTCATTGAGCTAGAAATATGACTACGGACGCATGTCGTATTGGCAGTGCAAAACCCTCTTAAAACATTATCATTTTCTTATCATGTAAATGTTTGTTCAAAACCATCGTAATAAGACACTTCAATGTCCCTCATGTGGTAGCTCTCTTTGGATCGATAGCCGTGAGTAAGGGGAGCGAGGCAGAGAAGCGAGGGTGTGCACAAAAGTGAGAGAGCGAGGCCTCCTCTCGCGTCACTGGCCTATTTCCCGTTCCGCTAACGCACACACTACGACAGGGCTAATAGCCGGTCCTGGCTTGATTACGGTAGACTTCTCGTGTAATTCAGCATTCGTTGCTTCTTCCCTCTTTCAATCGATATTTTTTTGGTTTCAGTTGGCGTAAACATTTCTCAAATATCTTCCCTTCCAGTGACATTTACGACTCGTGGCTCTTTTAACGACCATGATAGGGGTATCAAGAGAAATTGCATGCACAAGATATCGATAGATAAAACTTTCTCGACGAGACCCACAAATAATAAGAAAAATAAGTAATTTTCAAACTCGTACGTTTCTCCGACTCTCATCTCGATGGGCGCGCGTTTCCGCTGGACCATTCTAGCCACTGGCTTGGCGGGCGCATCTCGCAGCAGGGGCGCCGCTCGCCGTTCTGTTGGTGGGCTGAAATTGCGCGGGGCCGCGGCGGCATCACTACTACTGCCGTCGTCGTAGAGGCCCATGGCGTCCTGGTAAGAGGCGTAGCTGTGGTCACTAGAGGAATGGGAGGAGGACGCGGCGGCCGGCTGCAGCTGATGTCCTTGCGTCAGTTGCTGGTACTCCTCGCGCGTGACCGTGATCGCGGGCACCGTGTTGTGGTCGAACGCGTACTGCTGCTGCTGGGAGACGATGACGGACGGCTGCACCGGCTGCAGGATCACCTGCTGCCCGCCGTGCGAGTGCTGCATGAGGTACACCTGGTGGTGCTGCTGCACCTGCTGCATGGGGTCATACTGCAGGTACTGCGCGGCCTGGTTGGGGTGGTGGATGGCAGTGATGTACCCGCCGCCCTGGTGGTGGAGCTGCGACGACGGGGTTTGCACGGTGCACGTGGCCGGCTGCTGCTGACCGTAGAAGGAGGTGGTCGGGACCTCATACGAGGTAGTCGGGGTGTAATACGCGTTGGGGGCTGCAAAGGAGGAAGAGGAGGCGGAGTACTGGTGCGACTGGGGCACGGACTGCGAGCTGCCAGGCAGCCCAGAGCCGTACCCGATGCCTAAATCGTCGTCCTCATCAAATTCCGGTTCCAGATTCAGATCTAACGATTCCATCTGCAATGGGCTGAGGTGAGCAGGGTGTGGAGATGACGACATGAGCGCAGAACGAGATGAATGAACCAACGGATAGGGGCCGAGGGGGGAATAACTATTGGGAAATCGTGTAAATTGAAGTAAATCAAGTCGAGGAAACAAGATAAACGAGGGAAAACAATTCGAAAAACCAGAGAGAGCTATGTCAGAGACGAGAACCGGAAGATGGTGACAATTCGAAAAGACGCGAATATTTGCTGAGGGACAGACGATCAATGACAAACGCTGGGCACCTCTGTCGATGTTCCTTATTACATTAAACAAGCGTTAAAAGTGTCGTAAACTAACAAGGAAAGGCGTAGAGCTGATCGAGCATTGTAGAATCGATTGAAACGTGTCAGCGAGAGGCTGTATCGACACAAGAAAGTGAAAGGCAGGCGAAAAGAGAGAGACGAAAGTCAGACAAAAATACGGTAAGCCCGTGATCGACTGGTCTGAACGCAACATTGAAGGATTTACGTGTTGAGACATGAGAATTTTCGAAATGATCCTATGCAGAGGGTCGCGAAGAACTACGACGCGTAATACTGTATCGACTGATTGATTATCGCGAACTAGCATTTTTTATTATTAAAAATTGAATTTCATTAATAAAATTTTAAATTGTAATAAAGATAGTATTTTACGTTATGCCAACAGTTTGATGCCTTGTTGGTTAACATTTCGAGCAGTAAAAACCTCAATTTGCGCAAAATCAGAAGCCTGACTCAGCTCCACCAAACTCTTCAAGTACCGTAGTTTATTACTCCCGATGAAACGACTGTTCTTCGACTTTGCGGGCTTTGAACTAACTTTACTCGATTTCCATTTACTCAAATCGTTGAGAGAACCAGAGCGGAAGGGGCTCCTTTAGTTCTCGATATCAAATCAATCAAATAATTCGTCCCCGCGTTCTGTCTTTCTTCACATTCACGATTAAACTGTGCTAGGAAACGATTGTTTCCGTAGTTCTCTTTTGAGGGTGTGGCGGTAGGTAATTCGAAGTTGCTTGAATTCCTCCTTTCACATGCCTGAACATCTTTTCTTAACCCTTCACATATTCTCTTCGATGATCCAACCCAAATACTTGAATCGCTCTGCTCTCTATTTTGATTCACGATGACCGCTCTTCATCATTCATCATTCTTACTTTCCAATCCAATGAATACTGTCCTGCCAATGACCAATGTCAGACCATCTTCATCTCAACAAAAACATTTTCACTACTCTGTCTTCTTCAATAAGATAAGTACCCGCAAGACATCATCATAGATACATACATCTGATTCCACTGGGCATCACCTCTCATTTCACCCAGCAAAAATTTTTTTTGGCACAGTATATACGAAACGACGGAACAGAGCGCTCTCTTGGTGAACCCAAAGATGGGTCTCTAACTCACCCGTCTTTCCTGCTTTTTTTTGCTCGATTTCGTCTTTCTGTTTCCTTATCGGCTCAATCTGTCCATCATTCTTCGTCCTATCTTCTACTTTCTAAATCGATTACGTCTTCTCGATTCTTCTCTGTTGCAACGCTAATTGTTTTCGCGTCCACAATACCACAGGTCTGTTCTCTTCTTACTCATCGTTTGCTACGTACTGGATAATCGCTGTGTTTCGTTCGCTGGTTTGACCCCTCAATTTGTTTTCGCAATCCCTCGATGTTTCTCCTCCTCCCTTTTCCTCCTCCGCCTCGCCATATTAGCCGCATCAGGTCGTTTTACTCAAGGCTCGTCGCGAGTTTGCCTCTCCCCTCTTCCTTCTACCCTTCTTCCCCATCCACTGATGCATACGATGACTCAACGAACAATGGGGAAGGGACGAAGATAGTATAGGTAGATCAATAGCCGTTTCTCACCCCTCACTCAAACAAGATATTGGCAGTATTGACAGCAATAGATAGAGAGTTCGCTGTTTGCTCGCCACTTTGCAACACACACTTACTTAGTTCGGCACTGTTGTTCGCTTTTCGCTCGCCAAAACGCGCTAAATATGCCATTTCTATAGCGATTAAGCACCGAATGACGTCATTCCGGGCCTAATTCCTATCCGATTTTCCGATAATTCCCTCCGAATTTGACCTCCGTTCGTCCCTCGTCGCAGTTCTGTTTGCAAACCCTCTCCATCTATCTCCTCCATTCATCGTTTTCTGACCCCTTTCTGAGAGGGGTGAGAGAAGTCTCTTTTCTCGTCTTGAGCCTATCGACATTTGCTATTATCAGATTTTGCGGACGTGCTTTTTCAACAGTGAAGGATCACGTGCACATAGTTCGCTATTGCTAATTGCTTCGCAACATACATTCTGGGTGACTGAGTAGACCCGTGTAAGCATAACAATTCCTTTGCTCTGTTGGTGTCTTGTTGGCATTTAGCCGTATTCTTGGTAGCATCTCCTTGGATACCCCTTCCTCAGCTTCAGCTCCAACCCAACCCTTTTCACCTGCATCCAGTTCGATTTCGCTCCTTCAGCCTCGTCGGTGACTCACACTTCGATTCCCATCCTTCTCCCCCTGAAATAGGCTCGCACCTGAGAATTTCGTCTGTTTCTAATCGTGGCAGAGCCGAAAACTTGCCGCTAATGTTCCCGCCAGTAGTTGAGATGCCCCCAGCTCAACCCAATCCTTTTCACCGCTCTCGATTTCTCACGTCGCTTAGCAAAGATCGGGTACTGGAATTACTGAAACGCACTGTCATATGCTTTTTAGATCCCTGCTTTCCACCACGTTGGAATACTGCGCCTGCTAATGCACCGTCTTTGACCGACACGTCATAATGATGCCCCATCCCCTATTTCGTCTCATATTTCCCATTTTTGGCCTCTCGAAACTCGCGAATTTCATCAATTCCATCACGAATTTCGCTTAGTCAGCAATCAAGCGGAAGACGGAAAAGCTTTCGCCGAGACTATTGGTTTACCGCGGCCGCTTGGAGGACTCTTGAATCTGGGAATTGTCCCCTCTCTTCTTCCTCCACTCCCTCCTCGCCAGAGTGATTCCAGAGAGAGAAAGGGGCTGAATTAATTATCCGAGTGCTTTTCTATTCCCCTTTCTCTCCCGTCTTTTCCCGGCTCCACTCTCAGAGTCTCTGCTCGTGAATAATTCGCACACTGCCGGAAAAGTTTCACACACTAGCACTCACTCGAGAATAAATTGGCTTGCCTCCTCTCTTCCTCCAATCAGAAACAATGCGATTTCACAAAAGTTTCTTGCTTCTCTCAATTCAGCATCATCCCTCAGAATCTCAAAATAGCCGGCTACGTGCCTATTAGGGAGACACAACTCTTTTCTCCGCCGAGAAGCATCTTAGGTCCCTAAGAGTTTCGAAAATCGCAGGTCAGAGAGGGCGAGAGAGCGTGCAAAATGGAGAGACCTTCGGGTTCGAGGTCGTTTTCCTAAATGCGAGACACATGGCGGGGGCGCTGGCTTCTCAGATGTAAACCGACGCTCTAATCTCGGCTCCTTGCCTAATAGGCCATGTTTTTCTTCTTTTCCTAGCTTCCTTTTGGACAAATCTGCGTGCTACTGTGCAGTTGCTTTTCCTTTGGTTGATCATTTTTCTTTCATCATCACAATATTCAGCCCTTGAGTTTGTTGAAAACTAAAACCTCCTTGAACCTCCTCTAGATAAAAGACAGCTTTATCCTTTCCCGAACTGCGCTTGCTTTTAAAATCCAATCCCATTCATTGCTCTCCGATCCCATCCCGTTCATTGTGTGGGAATCTCTCGGAAAGTTATTCCGCAATCTCTGGTCTCTGTTATTTCCTGCACAGATGGGGCTCTGTAACGAGCCGATCTCATCATTTTACCCGCTCTCGATCCGCCCCATCTCCCCATTTCACCCCGAGGGTTCAAATAGCCAATTATCACCGCCCGCTGTGCCACTCTCTTCATTTTCCTCTGTCTCTGAAACCTAAGACAGGCGAGAGAGTGGGCCAAAGCGGAGTATCCATTGTTAGCGAGGGGACGCGGCAGAGATAAGGGGGTAAGCGGAGTGCTTAGAGAGGGGGGGAAGTGCTAATTACTCATTCGCAACCCCCCTCCCCCTCTTATTCACACATTACCCCGGCAAAGCGCGAAATCGAGGTCGCCAGACTGGTCTGATCACGCTTTTTACTGCTTTTCTGCCGATTTGTCAGTTGTTAGGGGTTGCGAGAAATTTATGCGGCTCGAAGCCGGTTCGGGCTTGGATTTCCGCGTCTTGAGTGGCAAGCGAACACCCCCTCTCTTGGCAAGAGGACTCGCTTTGGGATTGATGCCTGCTCTTCTCTGTTTCGATTCTTTGGTGTTCGACCTACTGTCTGTATGCAGTAGAATCAGAATAATTGCCCGTATCTCTACATTCTGACTGTTCCCTAGCACCATCTGACCCAGCGAACGACGATTTCGAAATGAAATGGTCTATAGAATCCCCTATTTCCCCCAGAAATAGGCTCGCGCGTACACATGCCACCGAACCTGTGCTGGTACCAGAGAGACAATTTCGAAACAAAATAGTCTATTGCCCCTGACTCCCCCATTCCTCCCCTGAAATATGCCTGAGAATTTCTTCCCCGTTTCAGAGCGTGGGAGCACGTCGAAAACTCCCCACTATTGTGTGGAGCCAGGAGTGAATTGGACCCACTTTTCCCTGGCTAGAATTAGGTTTGTCTATCTATAGAAAGGGATGTAGACACAACTTGTTGTGGTTCCGGCCCTTTTTCTTTTCTTAACGTTTTTGCGACAAAACAGCGGTCGCGGGGCACAATTTATTGGACAGATCGGAATCAGATGTTATTTTCTCATTGTCTTTGGCATCTCTCTGTCTGTCTGCAGCCTCTCTATTGATCTCTCCTCGCTTTTCGCAACCACCCTCTTTCTTTTCCCCTCCCCCTCCCTCTTCCTCTTTCCCCTCCTTCTCCTCCCTCTTCTACCCACTGAACGCAGCCCCTCAGACACTCAGCGCGACCTAGTAGTGTTTTTTTCGTCCTCGCTTAGGCCCTTTATGTCCGGTGATTCCGTCTTTTCCCCGAGCCGCAGATTAGTTTTCTCTGGTTCCGAGCCTTAGGGATCAGACATCAACGCACCGTTCCACCCGGTAAATATCACTGTATAGCTGAGATATCACAGGCCGAGTCAAAACACGCCTATTTATCTCTTTGCGTATTATATTTTTTGCTTTGGAGCGTGAGCAATCAGATAAGTCCCATGGGGCGAAAAAAATGGGCGAGCGGCGCAGGGATAAATGATAATGTTTTCGCGTGCGCTAGCTTCCTGGTGTTTTCGGGCTTCCCATTCTTGCAGAATCTCAGTATTTTGTGGGCCTTTACAGCGAATTAGTGTTCCTGTTCATTCGCTATCAATTTACGCAAAAACTGCCCACAACGATGTTTGAACTCTTGTTTTCTTGGGAATTCTGCAGAGGTTACTGTAAGCCAATCGTCCCTTTCCAATTAGTAATCCGAGAATGTTCCGTCCTGATCTTCACTCTTTGACCCCGCACAGCCTGTTATTTTCGTATTTTGCAATTCTGCAAACGTTACTAATTTTGAAATTAACATCCGTATCATTCATCGGATGTTTACGTGATTCGTATTATCAATCGTCGGTCCATCATTTGCTTTCCTACAAAATTTATCGTCCTAGTGCACGATAACGATATCACTTGCACTGATTTCACGGTGATCTGTCAATTCGGCCCGTCTATGTACTATTCTTGTCCACGATGGTCTGTTTTCATCGTGATTTATTTGGTTTCAGCCAACTATTTTCTTGTTTGCAATCCATTTTTCTAATCAGATAGCCTATAATTTCTCGGTAGCCCATCCTATTTTTCTTGTTATTTTAGCAATCCAAAATTATCGAATCAGAGCGCTTGGAGTGCACTGCAATGTTCAAACACGTAGTTATTATCCGCCCGAATGAATCGAGCAAACATCCACATTTGGCCCCCCACTTTACAATTGGAAAAGCAATAAACCAGGGGGGAATTCAAAGGCGTTTCTCTGTTAGTATCGCGGTTCTTCACTATACAAATCCTGCGATTTTCGGAGATTATGTAGGTGTCTGATACTTATTGGGATCAGAATCCAAGATGAAGTGTGACCTGTGGTTAGAGACCGCAAGCTCCGCCCCTTTTGAGGGAGAAAGGAATAGGGCAAAACCTGCGCCGAGAGAGCACAAATCGAATTCAAACTCGTTTCGAGTGATCAAGTGCGCGTTCTGTAGCTATCCAGAGCCTCTATAAACGGCCCGTGGAGCAAATTGATCGGACAACATTAAGTAGGTCAAAATCGATAATAAAAGGAGCAGAGTATGTAATTAGAGGCTTTCTACTTATCGTATTATCGTGCTCCACTCGCAATATGTTGCTTATTTTTTAAAAAGAATATTAGAGAAGAAAAAACAGAAATCAGAAGTGTCCCCGAATTGTGCTTCCCTTTGAAAGAAATCAGTCCGCGCGTATTTACTTGATTCCGACTTCCGTTGTTTATCTCTAGCATTTGCAAAAGCTTTGCAACCTACCGGACTCGAACCTCAAGCCGCCGGATTGCAAAGTAGACGCGCTACCACTGCACTATCGACGCACACTAGAGAGAGCTTTCCCGATCCCTCATGATCACTTTGCATTGATTTAGGCTCCGCCCCCTGTGTATTACTACCCGATTTCGAGTCGATCATGTAGGGAAATGACAATGCACTTTTTCAGCTCTAGCGCGGCTTAGAGAAAAGATATTTACAAACGTCCAAAAGTATGATGTTATTGGGGTCCTGAGAGACAGTTCGGCTACTGTTTTGACATCAGTTGATCAAAACGACATTCCACCTTGCGGTCTCTACCTGTGGTCGGCTTGAATCATCCACTATCCATAACGCAGCAGTCGTCTGACTCTCTCATTTCGCAACGCTCTCTCGTCAGTCAGAGATGCGAGAGAGCGTGAGAAATTGAGAGGTCATCCCACTAACGAGAGCCTAATCGACGGCTATAATGACGGCCACATTGAAACTTCGCCCGGCCTAATGCCATTTTCTCGCCGCCCCGTTAATGATAGGCTGCTATGATGCGAGTTGAATGTGAATAGATAGGAGCGCTCTCCCCATTTCGCATGCTTCAATTGAGTGGGAGAAAATGGATAGATAGTCAAATCGATCCAATTCTTCACCGTTTTCTACTCTTGCTATTTCAGTTTCGCCAGTTGGGCAGAAATAGGAAAGATGCGGGGAGCGATTACAGGAATTGGAAACGAGAGATCTGTGGAATTGATGGCAATAAGGTGATGTCACGTTGACAAACTCCAGGTGCACTCTTCATTTACATGGTCTCTGAGGCGACCTGACAGAATCGTGAGTCTCAAACCATTGTTTGGCGTCAGACTTCTTTCAGTAGTCACTAGAGTTCAAAATGCTTGTATTCTTATCCTGATTTACGTTGTCTTTAACGCTCCTTGGTGGTGTTAAGGAAGCAGTCATTGTTACTCTCAACCCATTGTTCGACGTCAGACTTCAGTAGTCACGTTGCCTTCCTTCCGCCTGAGTGATAGGTGCGATAACAACGTATCTTATCGTACTTCGAGGAATGACTCTCTTTTGATAGTGCTCTCTCGTCGGTTAGAGAGGCAAGATAGCATGGGCAAGTGAAAGATTCAGACGATTTCGTAGTTCGATGCCTCAAAACACTAGATCATTCGTATAGTAGGTCACATGCTGCTTCCTCTCAGCTCTCTGAATTCTTCTGACTGACCACTAAGATAAGAGATAATGGGTCGCATCACCTGATCCATTCTTCAGTGGAATGTATAGCCTGTACCGTACCTCCTTCTATATTTATGCATGAAACATCAAAGCTCCCGGAACCTAACGTGTAGACATGCCAGGGAATGGAATTCCCCTCCCCCCTCCGAGATTACATGGTTGGACGCGTTTCTCGCCCGTTTTAGCCATCAGGCGGAATGGAATTTGAAAGAGGGAAGATTCCGAAACCCATTGTGCCTTTTTCTCTGGCGCTCTCGCAGCATTTTCTGTCAATTTGCACTTGGACTCGTGCCTCTGCGTCGCTGCCCCTCTGTCTTCCCTGACCCCTTGCCTCATCGTTCGCCCATTCAATTCCTTCAATTCTCTCTTCCGCCCTCGCTTTTTGAGCAATCACTCTCTCATTTCGCAATGCTTTCTCGTCAGTCAGCGAAACGAGAGAGCATGGGAAAGTGAGAGAGTCAGATCAATCCGCGTTTTTTTGTCTCCATTCCATTCAGATGCCTCTCAATGTTTTCGAATGTGTCATGGTTGAATGGAATAGAGAAAGAATGCGATAGAAACGTGAGTAATCGCGCTGATTCAACAGTGATGTGTCGATGAGAGAATGTGTTAGGGTTGCCTGAAGTCACAAATGCGGGTATGGTACACCCTTGGTTCGACTCCCGAGCTGTGCGTTGATCTTTTGTCGTCTCTTATGAAAATGGTGCCTCCGTTAGTGAGTTTCGAGTGAAACACAATCATTCCGGGAAAGTTCAGTTAGTTTGCGGGCCCCTCTCAACCGTCGAGTAGCCTGTTGAACACTTGACCGCACACACAGTCACTGACCTCTTTCGCCCCATCTCGTTTCCCCTCGCTTTTTTGCCGCGCTACCCTCATTTTCCACCTATCCACGACCTCCCTCACTTCACTCGTGATGTAGGCCTGTTGTTGTTGTTTTGACGCTGTTTTGCTGATGTTGTGACTAATCGACGTCACTCTTCAATGGCTTCCTCCTGCGTTTCTTTCGGTTCCACAATACCGCTTTTCAAATCTAAGATTCGGCGGTTTCTGGTTTCGCGAAAGAGTCAATTTCTTCGATAATCACCCCGACTTATCGCATTGAGTTCGCATTTTCCGTGTCATTCAATCTACTTGAATGAATCAGTTGTCATGCATTCTCATCGTGTTATAATATTCGAATTCCCCTTCACATCATTGTCGCTTTTCGCATTATATCGCGTTGCAAGACTGATTTTCTATATGCGACCCTTGCAGCGCTCAGTCTTGGCCAACTTAGATATATCATTTTTTCGGCTCTGTTCTAGTTAATCGGTCCCATGGAATTTAGCTGGTCCCGTCCGGTCCCATGTCAGTTTATGGGACCAGCTAAATGACATGGGACCAGTAAACTGACACGGGACCGGTTAACTAGAACAAAGCCATTGTTTTCGAGTTTCGTCCTATTTCATTGTTTATTTTGTCGCGTTTTCCCTATCTATATTTGATCTAAACCTTCAACTAATTTGCAGCCGATGCGGTCGCCGCCCGTGCAGCATGGGCAGCAGCACCTGCAGCAGCCCCATGGGAACCTCCATTCGCACTCGCAAGTGGAAGAGGACCGGAGGGAGGGCGAGGAGGCTGGAGCGGAGACGAGAAGTGCTCCGGGGGATTTGATGGAGCAGGTTCGTCCCATATTTTCTCTGAGGTTACTCTGACCATAGACAAACCAACTCTTGTCCCAATCAAATTCTGAACGACACATGACCTGTTGGTGATAAAGATTAAAAATAAAAATCTATGCCATATCTGTAGTTATAGTAAAGTTGGAAGTACCGTTTTGAGGAATGGAAAAAAAACTGTCAGAGCTTGCCTCCGATGGCTCTTACGACTTCGTTGAAACACAATCGAACAGATTCGAAATCGGATGATCATTATCATTTTTCTCAGTACGACGACTCCGACCTCGATCATCCTTCCACCTCCGCGAATCGACGACGAGAACGATTCCAGAAGCACTCGAGGAACAAACCCGGTGAGGATCGGTTTCAGGGGTCGAAAATCTATCTATTTTATGCGTACAATTGACTTATGTTTCACGATTGACTCAAAACATCTGAAGAGCAGAGCTATTTAATGAACCTATCAGTGCTGTTTGCAAGGCAAAAATGATTAAAAATTAACAACTTTATAAATCCAAATAAGTCAAATTCGCAGGTTTCACCTCGGGGCCTCCCTGGCCGCGGCCCGTGCACACCGAAGCGCCCTGGGCACAGCAAGTACCCGTGAGTGGCATTAATCAATTATTAATTAGCTAATTAGTAATATTTCAACCCTTTGCGGCCTCCGATAGTCACATTGCGTTGCGATTTTCGTTGAAAAAAAGCAAAAAGTAATCGGATGATAGCACATTCTCTTCGAAAAATGCGTCAAAGTGGCACCTTTCAATCCGATTATTCTTCATTCTTTAATCGTTCTCGTTTGAATCTCTCGTCATTCACTCCGATCACAACTCTCAACACATGTTTCCCCACTAATTGGGAATACGATCTGTGGAAAGTCTAATGGGAGACAGGCGCCCTAAGTCGTCGTATTACATTTCAAGCTCAGACTCGGAGTATTTCGAAACTTGCGAGGGGCGCGTGTGAAATTGAGAGTCCTTCCCCTTCTCCCCTTCACTTCTCTCTTCCAATGAGTTGAGACAACCGCATTGTCTCAAGCAGCCGGAAGTTGAGAAGCGAGAGACCAGGACCGGAAGCGTGACCGGCAAATGGGCTGTTGTGGTCGACTCCGGACCTGCCCGTCTCATCAGATGAGTTCCGCGGCCACTCGTAACGAGAAAACGGCCGCAAAACAACGTCGTTCCGTCTATTTCTATTTGCCGGAGATGACCAACGGTCCCATGTGTTTCCTATCCGAATTGAAGTGAAAAAGGATGTCATGGCGAGAGAGTGTGCGAGGCGGAGAGAGCACGTGAATGGGTTGAGAAAGAAAGTAAGAGAGCATTGGGACAGGGAGAAAACATGCGGACAGCTGTTGGTGATGGGTACACTTTTTCGAAGATTTCGAGACGAGAGGGAGCTCTGGTTTCCGCCTGCTCTAGACCTATCTGTAACCTCTCCACGACTGATCTTAGCGCGTCACATGCAAAAAGACAGGGGTGAGTCGGATAGAGGGACCAATTCGCCTGGTCAATCGCCTACTAGACGAGGAGGTTAATTAAATATGAAGATTTAACTATAATAAATGGATGTACTGCGTGAGAGAAATTAAATCAAGTTTGGTACCCTACATAAGAGCCCGTTCGTGTAAGAATCGGACAAATCCCGAGTCATCTGGCACAGACCAAAAAGGTCGATTCTCTGAAACTCCATGTTTTAGGGTTATCGAGGGTGCTGATGACGATAAACATATTCATTTTGCACAATGAGCCTCCGTTGGCTTCAGACGGCGTCACGTCGAAAACCGTTTTTATTTTATTTCGACTTACCCGATTGCACTAAAAATTCAAGAAAATGGCCTTAGGGCTAAAATTTGTCGGCGGTCACGCCAGTATTTTTCATTTTTTATTAATTTCAAAAATAAATTAATTAGAAAGTGTATCTTTTTTAAAACTCATCTGCAAAAGCAGAGACCCTCATAGAACGAACCGGCGTGAAAAACGGATAAACATAAATTTTTTTAAAAAATTTTAGGACCCAGTTTTTGAACCGGACACGAAAAACCGATCTGAGAATGTCTATCGATCTTTGTTTTCTCCACCCTGTGACGCCGCCGGCATTCCCTTCCCAATGATCTACCCCTATCTAGGAAGAGAGAGTGTGTGCGATCGAGAGAGCGCAGACAGTCAGAGGAGAGAGGAAGGCCGAGGAAGGGGTAGATCAAAGGCCGGCGTCGTCACAGAGTGGCGAAAACACAGATCGATAGACATTTTCAGATCGGTTTTTCGTGTCCGGTTCAAAAACTGGGTCCTAAAATTTTTTTAAAAAATTATATGTTTATCCGTTTTTCACGCCGGTTCGTTCTATGAGGGTCTCTGCTTTTGCAGATGAGTTTTAAAAAAGATACATTTTCTAATTAGTTTATTTTTGAAATTAATAAAAAATGAAAAATACTGGCGTGACCGCCGTCAAATTTTGGCCCTAAGGCCATTTTCTTGAAATTTTAGTGCAATCGGGTAAGTCGAAATAAAATAAAATCGGTTTTCGACGTGACGCCGTCTGAAGCCAACGGAGGCTCATTGTGCAAAATGAATATGTCTATCGTCATCAGCACCCTCGAGAACCCTAAAACCCAGAGTTTCAGAGAATCGACCTTTTTGGTCTGTGCCAACGGTTGTCCGATTCTTAGGCGAACGGGCTCATAACACGGACGGATGTTTCAGTGATTGGGTCGTAACTTGTGAATGAAGGGACTGAGCATATTCTTTTAATCAATTTCAGCCAGTCAGAGAGTATTTCGGCTTGTGTGGAGTAGACTCGGACCCCATGATCCCATGTCGTCGTTCGTACAGATGATGACAGAATGGAGAGAGAATGTAGTAAAGTATTGCGGGATCGAACGACCGGGGGTGGCCCTCTTATTCCACTCCGGATAAGAATGGAACTACTCCCGGGGGAAATTGCCCGAGAGGGTGGAGGGGAGTTCTCCCTAAAGTTCAGTCGAATGGACCAATGAAGAGCCCATGAGGAAATGTTGAGGGAACGAGAAAGAGACACGAATTCGCTGTAGTTAGGAGGAAAAGTATAGCAATAGATGGATTACTTCAATATTTCAACCGTCGAAGATCGATTCAGTGATGATTTCTGACAGAAAGTGGGATATTCGAAGGCTGAAACGTATTCGAAAAGTCCGGAAGATAAATAAGTGAATTCCTCCATTTGCAGACCCAACACCAGGAGCTAATCGAGAAGGAGATCAATCATCTCGCTGCTGAGACTCAGTGCGGCATCGGGAAGTGGAGGTATACAGTTTAGCAAAAGATTAAGGCACCGACCGGGACTCGAACCTTGGGGTTTCCTTTTACCAGCCTGGAGCTTTACCACTGCACTATGAACCCCCTTTGCAGACCACGCTGGCTGCAGCGCTTCGGCACGCGGCACTGGATGCTCTTCTGGTTGTGCTGGTACTGCGCTATTCAGGTGAGACAAGGGCATTTGGCAAGGAAATTGATACTAGTCGGACGCTCCCCGGTCTAGATGAATAATAGGCGACAAGTGTGGTTAATTAGAAGAGGACTACTGGATGCTCTTCAAGGTAATGTGCGCGTTAGAATGGAGATTCTTGATGTAGTTCGCTCTCTCGCCCTTGATCGGACGATCTTGTAAAGGCATTGATGAATTTTTTTCGACAAGTACTTTGGTGACCATTACTTCATTGCAGTTCGTGAATTGTCTGTAGGTTCGGTGAAACACAATCGACACATTTCTGGAGATTCGGAGAGATTAAAACATCGATTCCCAGGGTCTAATCGTCAACGGCCTCGTGCCCTCCTCCATCTCGACGATCGAGCGACGATTCAAGCTGAGTACGTCGACGATTGGCAGGATTATGCAGGTGAAACTTCGAGACTTGGACCACCGTCTCTCAATTTTGCACGCTCTCTCGCCTGTCTGGCCGCTTTTACAGTGCATTCGAGCTCGTAAATCAAATAAAAAACTAACCAGACTGATCGTTGATCTTTGCAGTTCTACGATTTCGGCTACGTGCTCTTCTGCATTCCCGTGTCGTACTTCGGAGGACGACACTCGAAGCCCGTCGTGCTGGGCATTGGTGGGTACTCGAAGAGGTTTTTTCGTCGAAAAGTGGGATCTGGGGATCTATTCGAAGAGATTATCCCACAGATTCTGTCAAAAAAAAGCTGACGATATCTTGGTTTGAGTTTCACAAATTCTATACAAACGATTGTTACCTTTCCTAGCAATTACTCTTTGGCACCATCATAAAAAACATCAAACTATCTGTGTACACTAATTATTATAGTGTACAACGCGTCCTAATCTCTTCTGTATGCATGGCAGTCATGCTGGCCGGCTAAAGTTTTACTTTAGACTCATGATTAACTAATTAGACCAATAAGCTGAATATCTTTCTCCTGCAGGTCTGGCAGTGATGTTTACCGGCTAGGGTTTCTAGATAGATCTTATTAATTGACTAATTAGCTCCTAATTAATTGTCAGGTCTCGCCGTGATGCTAGCCGGCTCCTTCGTTTTCTCGTGGCCGCATCTCTTCGCCGAATCTTACTCTGCTGATGACGATGAGCGGAACTACGGGAAGTGTCTGGCAGGGGATGGTGAGCATTTTTCAACTTTGAAACATAATAAATTCGGGGAATGAAGATTCTGGTGTACTAGAGTTTAATTGGAGGAGGTTTGGAGTAGGCATTGACTTAGAGATGAGTGGAACTACGGGAAGTGTCCGGCCGGGGATGGTGAGTGGAGGAGTATGAGAATGAATGGAATGATATCAAGAACAGATAATTTATCTTCGAGGAAGTCTTAGAGAGATACGTATCATGTAAAGAGGTTGAGTTCGGTTGATGTAGGATTTCTGAAACATAACTCCAGCAAATAAGAAAGAAGCTGAGACAGTTTTTTGTGCAACTGATAACAATTACGAAAAATAAAATGAAATACGAAAAGTCTAATCACAGGCCCAGCCTCTGCCCTACTCGCCGCTGCCAACGGCGGGGAGGCAGGAGGCAACATGACTATGGCCCAGGCGGAAGCATTGAGGGACTGCAAGAGCGACTATCAGGTTAGCTCGTCCTTTCGTTACCCTGAGGTGGTTATTGGAATATTGGAAGCGCGTAGGCATTGGATCAGATAAACAGGCGGAAGCATTGAGGGACTGCAAGAGTTATTGCCAAGTAAAAATAGAATGTATTCTGGAACAGAGAGAGATAACTGATGATGATTGGCAGATCATTGTTGTGCAATCTTTGAGGAATCGGTGAAACACAATTCATAGATACGGAAATTGTGAAAATTAAAAGACTTTTTCAATCTTTAATTATATGTTTCACATATTCCTGATAACAAGGTGTGCGGAAGGGGGTTGCTAACTCCATTGATAGTATCCATGAAATAAGCAAAAAGTAACAATGAACGCGTTTCTCTTACAGCTTGTTAGCAGCGTCTTATTATTGTTGCTGTTATTGTTATTGTTATGACTGTTATTGTTATTCATTGCAGCCCAAATCGGCCCTTCGCTACGTGCTCATGTTCTGCTTCGCGCACTTCCTGCACGGCATCGGCGCCACGCCCCTCTTCACCATCGGCGTCTCCTTCATCGACGAGAACGTCGGTCCGGCCCTGTCGTCGTTGTTTATCGGTCAGTCCAAACAACAACAACAACAACAACAACAACAACAACAACAACAACATATTTTCAGGAATCTTCTACGCCTTCGCCATCTTCGGTCCTGCCCTTGGATTCCTTGCCGCCTCTCGATTCCTGCAGTTGCATACGGACTTCATGCACATGCCTCCGGAACAGTGGGCCAGGTACGGTTGACGCGCTTAGAATGTCCTGGCGCGGTTGGTGAGTGCGAAACTGGAACGCGTTTAGAAGCAAAACTCTTGAAAGAAGTATGTTTCACAAGCTGATCAAGTTTGAAGAACTTCGGGTACATCAATGATGTTGTTCTTTCCGATTTCGAAACTTCAAAATGGACTGACCCTAGCGATCAGTCCAAAAGCGAACGGACTGACCCGATTGACGCGCTCGTGGTGTCCTGGGGCACTTGCAGCGTCCATGCTGAACACTTTCAGGATGATGGGCATCGAGGAGACGGACCCTCGCTGGGTGGGCGCGTGGTGGCTCGGCTTCCAGGTCGTCTGCGTGCTTGGCGCACTCGGGGTGTTCCCCATCCTCATCCTGCCCAAGGTCCTGCCCGAATCGCTCAAGTGGCACAGGTACGGTAGCTTTGGGCAATTATTTTATTAGCATAAGCACGGTAGATTTGGGCAGTGAATCGATTACCACAGCTACGGTAGCTTTGAGCAATCAATCGATTAACATCAGCACGGTTACGTTGGACAGACCATGAATACTGGAGTAATGAGACGAATCGATTAATACCGTAACCTTCCGCTCAGGACCCGTCTTCGCGAGGAGACGCTCACAGGGCCGAAGAAGCGATCTCCCGAATGCTGTGGAATGCCCGCGACTGCGAAGACTGCGGCGATCAATGGGAGCGCAGCGATGCTGCATGTGGATGGTACGGTATTTCGAGGTTACGGTAGCTGTTAGATTACGCAAGGAGGGTACGGTAGGTTAAAGACTGCGGCAATTAATGGAAGCGCCGCGATGCTGCATGTAGATGGCCAGTGGCTGATTGGGATACGGAAATGGATAGCATGGATCATCAGGGCGAAAAAAAGAAAAGGTTGTATTCTATAAAATTTTCTTCGTGGAAATCATGACATACAAGCTGGGCGATAGTTGATTGAATCCTGAAACATAGATGAAATTGAAGAATGGGTGATCCAGATAACAATAAATTGCAGAGAAAGCAGCCTCGCACGCTCTCGCCGACACGATGCCCTCGGTGAAGCACAAGGGTCCGCTGTGGTACCAGGTACGTTTTACGGTCCCAGGTGGTACCAGGTTGAAGATGGGTATGGATATGGGTTGGAGCAAGAGGTAGTATGAGTGTCCTCATTCAAAAGGCCTCTGTGTTACCAGGCCCAGGGAGATATTAGTGATTCTATTCCAGGGATTCTTAGCAGCCCCTATCTTTAAAAAAATTGGTCAGCTATGTTTCAAGTGGTCAGTATAGGCGATTGGGACAGAAGACATCAGTATTCGACCGAAATCGTCTCGAAAAAAAAACTAAGTGAAATATAATTGCAGTTGTGGCTGGACGTCCGTCACATTCCCATTGCCATCTACCGAATCCTAACCAACGGCTCCTACATGCTGATCACTCTTGCGGTGGCAGTTGATGGTGAGTGATGAACTTTCTCAGTTGCTCGTCTGGATGTGCTTAGCCGAAAACTATCTGGAAAAAGTGAAGAATCCTTTTGTGCACTGCGCCTGCACAATAGTCGTTACCGGCGAGAGAACACTGAAAATGAGTAGACGGGTTCTCGTCTTTGGTAAATCTAGTAACGGGAATGATTTATCTATTTATCAGAAACAATTCCAGGCCTGGTCGTAACCGGCGCCTCGTCCTTCATGAGCAAGTACCTCGAGCGACAGTTCTCAGTGGCTCCGAGCAAAGCGAATGTGCTCATTGGTTAGTTTCTTTTCCTTCCTTCAGACAGCAAAATGTTTTACCTTGAGCCTACTCGGCTATGACTAGAGTAATCACTCAACGTCAGATCAAAATCTGTTTAGATTATGTATGTTTCAAATTGCCCTTTTGTACCAAATTTATGGCACCAAGCAATCATCTTTTGTCAGCTCGGTCCCCACAAATATCCAATTTTTTCGCTGCCGACTCGAGAAAGCATGTAATATTCATTTCCTGCTGGCTGTATCATAGTCCTGTTACAGTAACGTTACACTTACCGTATCCTATACCGTAACCCATCTTACCGTAACCTACCGTAATCAATGCTACCGTAATCGCAGGCTGCATCATGGTCCCGATACCGTAGTTCCGATACCGTAACCCATCTTACCGTAACCTACCGAAATCTCAGGCTGCATCATGGTCCCGATGGCTGGGGTCGGAACGATGCTGTCCGGCTTCATCGTCCAGCACTTCCGACTGTCGTGCGTGAAGACGCTGAAGTTCTCCATCGGTGAGTGTACGGTAGCTTTGGACAGGATTGCGGTAGCTCGCTTAGGGTTACGGTAGGTAACCGCTTAGGGGTACGGTAGGTAAATTTTCCGTTGTTCTGCGATAAAATCGAACTGGAAAGCAGCTTCGAAATTTGAGACGTCTCTGAAACTTATCGCTACTAACTGGTTCCGAATTAGAATAGCGATGTGTTTCAGCAACTTGTTAAATTGGATGTGTCTTTAGTGTAGTTATCCCTTGACGACTCTACAATCGATTGATATAAATGAAATATTGATTTTCCCAGGTCTGCTCCTCATGTCGCTCCTCCTCACTCCGATGTACCTCATATACTGCGATCACGACCCGCTCGTGGGAATGGAGAAGCACTATCCGGGCAGGTGAGAGAGGGAACTTGGAATGAGGATACGAGCTAGGAGCGCCGGGTTAGATTACAAAGACGGGGGTTGGAGAGCCGATATTGTGACCACGACCCGCTAGCGTGGAGAAGCACTACCCGGGCAGGTCAGAACACCAGGAGCAGCTCGGAGTATGATATTGGCAAATTCGGCAGGTGTCGAAAAGGAAGCAGAATCCGAAATAGAGATAACTAGAGAACCAGTATGAATTTCGCAGCAGGAGGCTCGGAAAAAATGTATGAATGGGATAAGATGATCTATTTTTCAGCTCCGACGAGACAGCTTTCTTTCTCGACTCCTCCCACCTGCCCACCCTCTACTCTCAGTGCAATAGTGGATGCGACTGTGTTGAGAGTGAGCTCTTTTTAACCCCCTTTCGGACCCACTCCTCATGCCTGATGTGTTGTTTCTCCCTGGTCTCAACGGTGCTTTACACACGATTCGCAAAACCTTTGAGATTTCACGGAAATAGGCAAACTCGAAATTATGCAGCAAGGAAGGCTTCATTTCTGATCCTGACTACATTACTGTTTTCAGCCGAGTACCACCCCGTCTGCGCTGAACTCGCCGACGGGACGCAGATGTCCTTCTACTCGCCATGCTTCGCTGGCTGTCCAGAACAATACCACCCACTGAAGAAGGTACGGTAGATTACGGTATTCTAGTTGGGTTAGGTACGGTAGGATGGAATACTGTAGTCAAGCTCGGGTACGGTAAGAAAGAGCAGTACCATCCGCTGAAGAAGGTACGGTAGACCGGAGCTTTGGCGTTACGGTAGTCAAGCAAAGGTACTGTAGTCCGGAGAAGTACCATCCGCTGAAGAAGGTACGGTAGATTACGGTATTCCAGTTTACGATAGAGAGGGTTACTGTAGACAATGAAGACCACATGGAAGGAATAGGGCTGGGTATTGTCGGCATTCTCTTTGATCTTTTATCGAAAGTCCATTTTCAGACGTACAACAACTGCTCGTGCGTGCCTCCCGAGACGAAGAAGGGTTTCCGCCTGGTGAAGCGGGGATTTTGTGAGAGCAAGTGCACTGGTGAGCGAAGTTTTTAAATGTTTAATTTGAGAGAGAGGAGTAATTGAGAATTCATGCGGAATCAGGATAGGTTTCAAGTAGGACATTTGTGACCGGGAATGAAGAACAAACTCAATATTTTGGCCGATGACGACATAAAAATATACAATATTCGATTTCATCATGGAGCGAGAGAGTGTTATGATACTTTTCCAAGAAATTACCACCTCATCCCCAGGTCTCTTCGGCTTCCTCGTCCTCTTCGCTCCACTCGCATTCTGCACTTTCGCCGTCGGCGTCCCGCTGATCGTCGTCGTGTTGAGGTGAGGATTCTGAATCTGACGATGACGTCGTCTGACTCTCTCATTTTCCCGTGCTCTCTCGCTTCTCTGACCGACGAGATTGATTGATATTTAATCCAGAACCGTCGACTACGCCGAGCGCTCCTTCGCCCTGGGCATTCAGTGGATCCTCGTTCGCGTCATCGGTCAGTTATCCTATTAACCACAACAACAACAGCAATAACAATAACAACAACAAATACAACAACAATAATAATAATACATTTGACAGGCACGATCCCCGCGCCCGTCCTCTTCGGATGGATGTTCGATGTCTCCTGTACTCACTCACAGAAGGACGCTTGCAGTGGGGAGGTCGGTGATCTTTGATATTTGATCTTTGATCTTTTGAGAAATAGGATCTTTTGATCTTGGAGCTAGACTGACGTAGTGGTGGATGCATGAAGTGGGCATGACTATGTAGGAGAGAGATAGGGAAGAGATTTTGATCCGTCGGTGAAATATGTTTCACGAATGCTTTGTAGGATTAGTTTAACTATTCTCCATAATTCAGCAGCGGTCATGCATCTAAAAACAACTGAATACTCATTTGATAGTTACCGCGAATCGGTTTCATAAAATGAACCCAGTTGAGTAAGATAATAGTTATCCGAATGTGCTCCGTGGAGTTACGTTTCACGAATACTTCATAATGTTGATTGAGAGGCGTCTTCAGTAATGGATTACTAGACGTTGCAACAGAACAATAACACAAAAAGAAAACAACAACAATAACAATAACGATAACAATAACAACCTACTCTGCAGGAGGGCAGCTGCATGCTGTACAACAACAAGCGGCTGGCCGACCTCTTCCTCGCTTTCTCCATCGTCGGACAGGTACGGTATCTGACCCACCGAACTCTTGTGGATTACGGTAGTCGAATCTCTGACCCACCGAACTCTTGCTGGGATTATGGTAGACGAGACGGGTACGGTAAATACAGCTCGAAGTGGTACAGCTCCTGTGACAGTCTGTACCGAGGAAATTATTAGTTTCTATTTCTTCGAAGAACTGGGCAAGATTAGCTACACTTCGACACACTACTGGGATATTAAACTGGTGAAACATAAGTGCAGTAGATACATACGTTTTGATCTTTTGTTGAATGATGGACCTCAAAAATATCTGACTCATCGAAACGGACCTCATAAATATCCGACCCACCAAACCACCTGATTACGGTAGTCTACTTGCAGACCATCGCCATGATTCTGCTCGTGTGCGTTCTCCTCTTCTTCGCGGGAACGATGAGGGACGACCCGATGCCGGACGCGGCTGTGATCCCGGCCGACGAGGAGAATGGAGAGGCGGAGAAGGAGGAGGTACGGTAGTTCACGTCGGTCAGATTGATGACTGCGGGGTACGGTAGGAGAATTTCAGAGAAGGAGGGAGTACGGTAGCCCGATGGGACTGATTGCTCAAGCGAGCAGATAAGCGATTTGTTGGGTTCGATAGACTGTAGGCTGTAGTGCTGTAGAAAACTAATGCAGGATAGAAAAATGAGGATACGGTAGATTATCGATTTTCCAGGAGCCTGTCGGCGAGAAGGATACGGTAGCCGTGGAGCTGCATCCTCTAGCGACGGAGACGACTGCCCTGACTGCAGTCAGCACCTGATCTCTCACTTTTACACGCTCTTTCGCCGGTCAGAGACACGAGAGAGCAGGCAGATTGAAGAGAGTCCATTATTGATTTTTTTAGATGTTACAGTAATCCGTTACTACAGTAATCTCTCTCAGCTTCCATCCTCACGAGTAGTACCAATGCTTTGAATATCGATTGATTGAGTGTCGATTATCGATTGTCTCCGCGTAGTTACAGTAATCACGCGGTACCGTATCTTTCCCTGCCCCAAGCCCCGCCCTCTTTTAAAAATTATATGTTATTTTACTCTGTAAATGTAAGCAGATTGTATGTTATTGCTTTCAAGTCACACCCAAATCTTTTAGTAACCGACCCCTTGCCAATTATGTAATTTCCTTGAGCAGTCACATGTAATCTTTCCCTGTTTATTTTCTCGGGAAACCGTATCTCGAGGCCCAGTCTTTAATCCTACCGTAATCTGTGTGCAATTCGATCGATACGACGTGTCCTGCTCTCTCCATTTCGCACACTATCTCGTCGATGGTGTGCGCAGGGAGAGGGCGGCTACAGTAATCTCTCCCCCCACAGTATCTGGTTTCGTTGCTCCATGTTTCTATCACTCTCGGGTCGCCCCTCGTTTCCACTTTTGTTGTTTTCTAGAGGTTACAGTCTAGTCGTTTATTGCTTATCGATCCGGCTAATATATCGATCCGCTTTTTACCAGTTCCGGTTCCCGTCTGCATTTTCGGATGTTCGCCCCACTCCCTGTATTGTTTTCCTATTTCCCGGTTTGGTGTATTTCCCGGATATCACTAATTTCCGTCCTTCAGATGGCTTGTTCTCCTGTGACCGTTAACCGATTCTTTCCCGATGTCCGTCGAATAGGCTAAATGGAGGAAGTGTATGGTGTAATTCATAGAATGTATGCGCACAAACGATGTGTATGTGTGTGGCCTGCTACGAGTAACGGAAAGACGCATTATAATAAATAAAATATATATTAAAAAATTCTGGTTTGTTGCAATTCTACACACGCAAAATACACTTTTCCTTCCGAATCCTGGCGTGAGTCATGGAGGCTCTCTCTAATTTATGAACCTCTTCATTTGAAATTCTCGCTGACATGTCAGGTAAAATAAGTGATAAAGTGTAATGGACAGATTACTCATCACTTTGAAAGTAAGAAGTGTTTACGAGGACTCTTCATTCCCTCCAATCTCTTCATGTCAGACAAACTATGTGATCAGGTTGTAACGAAGAGAGACACTCTTGAGAGTATTACTCGTCTCTCGAGAAATTGACGGATGGATGGATGGCCACTTTGCGTTATGTGTTTCTTCTCTCGTTTCAAGCCTGACAATCAGGTGAGGCGCCCTGTGTAAGGATTTTCCCTTCTTTCTCTGACCGGCGAGAGAGCACTCGTAATCGAGAGAGTGCTAGAGAGAGGAGATCCAGGAGAGAAACAAGAGTAGTACCTGGCCAGGTATTATATTAGATCAGCTTGTGTTTCAGGCCCCGATCGCCTTTCAGTAGGAAAAAGCATTGCATGTTGCTTGACCGCTCTCGTAGGATTACGGTAGCATGTTTTGACCTACTCCCGAATTCCCGATGTTCGATTTGCTCCGCCTTTGATGATAATGAGTTGTGGCAGTGATATCACTCATTATGTTCGTTGTTATCTCTTATTTCGTTTGATTAGTGAGAGGCAAGGGTGATTGGAGAGAGCGGGAGGGTTGATGAGACAGCCTAAGTTATCTCTTATTCGCCTTTCCTCCTTTTCGTGCTATCAATTTCATTCAATCAACACCTTTTTGAGCGCCCCATCGATTTATTTCGATTTATTTCTTCTTTTTGTTTCCGTTTTTACGACGAAATTCTGGAAACGAAGTGCTTTTCTGCATGACATTTTACGTTTTACATTATGTTTCGGCACTTCTTTCCATTCCCGAGCACGGTTTCTTCAAAGAGATTTCGCAAATGCTACGTTCACCTTTCTTCCTATTATTCACTCTCTTTCTGGCCTGTGAAGGTTCCAATGTCTCATTGAATCACATACCCAATTCAAATTCCCAGCCCATTCGCGAGAATGACCTTGCAAATGTGGTGTGATAGAATTTTTATGGACGCCGAGCGAACCCCCGTTGCTCTACTTCACTGTAGGTTGTGGCGGCATCGTAGACAATACTTTTCGGCTGATTCAAGCTTGGATTCAGTGATATTTGACACTCTGTTGATCTCTCCAACACCTCTCTCATCCATTAGCCAAGTAGATCAAACGGGTCTCATGAGCTTACACTAACGCCCTCTCCGCTAACACAACATTAGACAGGCGCGGTCCCCCATTCAGCTTGGGTGTGCATTCAGCCCCGTTTCAACGACTATTGCACTACTTTTGACACATTCCCGACCTCTTCAGGTCGCCTGATCTCTCGTCGAGTCAGAGTTGGTGAGAGACAAGGCGAAATTGAGAGAGTATGAGACTGGGGTATCGTGTTTCTCCGATTGTCAATCATAATTGAGCCTGAAGGGTCTGGTCACCGAGCGACTTCACGTGTGAAGTCCGTAGGTCAAGCTACTTCCGCTACCGTAATCCCCAGTTACCGTAGCCCTGATTATCGATTGATCACGGCAATCACGAGCGTGAAAATGTTGTGTTAGCGGGGGCAGCGGCGGCGTGACCTTTCGCGGGATAGTACCTGTTTCTCTCTCTCCCCCTCTATTATCTCTGAGTTGCGCAACCGTTAAAAGAAACGCCAGCGCTTTGGGGCCTCCCTCTCTCTTTTTGTGCCGGTGCTATTGACAGTTAAAAAGAGCGAAGCATGAACAATCTCGATTGGGCGCAATTACTTGCACTTGAAAACGAGAAAATTCAAACAAGAAAGAGAAAAACAGTGTCAAGGTTGACCGACCGAACAGCGCGCGCCCCGCCGAACGCCCGTTCCGCGCATGTCGCAAATTGCTAATTACCACCGCGGGAATTTTTCGTTTTTGAATTTCTGACGCAATCGATAATTTCGCTGCCGTACTATTGATTGTTCGTGATTCTCCGCTTGATTAAGGATGCTCGATCGGCTCTCTAGTAGTAGTGCGTAATTGGTTTCGTATGCGTCGCGCTCACTCTCATGTTTCTTCCGCCACAAATTCGGCTCAATTATTTGTGAACATACGTTTTTTGACCACTCACTTTCGCTCGACTGTCTCTCATGCCTTTCATATGCGTGTTCACACCGCCTCTGTTTGTGCTCATATTCCTTCCCGCCTGTTTGATTCGCCCTTCGATCCAGAAGGCTAATCCTTTAGTGTCTGCTCCGCCGAAGTTCGGAGGCCTTATTCCTCAATTCTCATCGGTTTATTGCCCGGGATGAACGGCGTTTCTCTTCGGGCTATTGAGCATTATCCGCGCTGTAGTCACTCTAGTCGATTACTGCCCGCCCGCTACTCATTCCATTTCCCTTTTCTTTTGCTAATCTCATCGAAAGTTCGGGCGAAATCGTGTTTACTTTTTCCTATTGTTGCTCTTTTCTTGGTTCTAATGCAATCTGGCGCGGTTTATTCAATCACCGTGTGATGTTCTTGCGCTAGTTTCTTTGATGTTTCAAAATTAAATATTATTTTTTAATTAGTTTAATTAATTAAGCTAATTATCGTTAATTAATTAAAGGTAGTGCATGCGTGCCGCCTACCACTCAGAGTATCGGCCGGGCGCGCTCGACACGAGCGAGCTCGATCCCTGCATCGCAGCGGAGACGAGACTCAAGAAGTCCGCGCTCTCCACCAGGTATCAAGTTCATATATTTTCGACCGTGACTGCTACTACTATCATGAATATCATAAATGCGCTGTGGTTTGATGTCCGTGCACCAGGTATCGTTTTCCTCGATCTTTTAATATTTTTCTCTCTATTTTGCTAAATATTTCCTATTTATGCGCGTATCATGGTCTCTTGAGTGGGGTTTTTATTTATTAGGCACGAGGGTTTCGGTTTCGCGAAAGCAATTTTAGCAACAGCGAGCGATCTTGCAAGCGAATTTTATGTTCTCATTTTCTTCCGTCCTTCCAAGATTAAAAAATCTCAATTCGACAGAGTTTCCTTGTCTAAACTAGCCAGCTCTGACGCAAGCGGCTCATGAGAGAAGGGATTAATTGCCAGATGTGGTACCAAGGGGAAGAGGACGATGGGGTTCGGGGCAACCTCGCCTCTGGTCCATCCAACTTGCAACAATCGCCCATTTCATCTCACAATAAACACAAGAAGCACTAGGGCAGAAAGAGAAAGGCGTTGTTTCGACAACAAAGGGAGAAGGAAGACTGGGAGAGGGAGAAGGGGTATCAGTGACCTGGCTAGTCGACTAGTGCTTCTGCCCTCTTGAGATTGGCAAGAATGGGCTACTACTACAAATCGGAGGATGGGTGTCTGGAGATCAAGATAGGGTGAATTTATAAAATTACATGCCAATTAATATGAAATTAGGCTTGCGAGTAAGTTTTGCAATTGTTATGATTAGTTTTTAATTATTAATTATTGTTTCTAATTAGCTTAATTAATATTTATTGCAGGAAATTGCGAACGTTCGTCCTCGCAGCCGTCGTGCTGCTGTGCGTGATCGCCGTCATCCTGGGCATCGTCTACCTCGTGGCACGCAGTGATTCGAAGAGAAGGTACGGTGGTTGTTTGTCCCGGATGGATAGTGAGGGCAAGTATACGGTGGTTACTGATTGGTTGTTTTCCTCGTGGCTCGGTATGATAGGAAGGTACGTGGTTATTGAATGGTTTACGGTAGTTATTAATTGGTAGCTAATCAGCTAACATACTGTAGGTGTAGGACACTGTAATTATCGACCGCTCGACTGGGCAGTTATGGTATATTTATTGATTGATTATTTGCATCAGCATTCACACGACCGTCGACGGCGTCGACTACGAGGACATGGTGGCCGCGCCGGTCGTCGGATTGACGCCCGACCGCCCGCCTCCGCCTCCCGCCACGACGATGAGGACGACTACGGCGGCGGAGACAGGTATTGATTGTGATTACGGTAGCCCCTAATGATAGATTAGAAACGGCGATAGGAAAGCTAAGAAGTCATCTTATCAGAATTTTCGATAATCGCGTTTCAAGAGTTGCTTGTATTGCGGCCTGAATCGAGATGTTTGATTGCGATGACATTTCTTTCTATTATCTAACTTATTATGCGATCTTTCTTTAGTTCTTGGTTTAGGTTCCCAGTTCAAGAATTTGACTGATCACGTAGTTCTCCATTTTCTGTGTGAGCAAAGGATAGATGTGAACTCTTGGATTAGGGCAGCCGTTTTTGCTACGATCATTGAGTGGCTGGCTCACTGAACTAACAATACTTGAGAAGGAGTTCCTACCTTATTGAACTTATTGAATGAAGGAAAGGAAAATCAAGAACTCGTGAAACATCTGAACCTGGAAATCACGTTTCAACAATTGTTTCTATGCGAGAATGAGAACCCGAGTAATGAAATGTTCAAGAATCAATGTTTTACGCGCGGGAAGTGTGATTCTACCGTTATTTGAATTGCGAGCAGATTCTGAGCACCCAATAGTAGTAATTTCTCAAATTTTTCTATTAGAGAGAACAATTGAAGATTCATTGCAATGGGAGGAAGAAGTGCGGGAGTTGTTGTGTTTCAACAATAGGATTATTGGATAGAATCTGATCTCTCATCAGTGGTTCCTCGCAAAGTCGTTGTAAATACAAGACAAAATCATTGACGACAATTTTTTTATGAAATTCAAGAGAAGCATACAACCTTACGGGGAGGGGGGTGTTTCAATAGTTCCTTGTATTGCTATGAGACTTCCTTTGCTCGATTGTAGGAGACTATCATTGCGCTGCAATTTCACAATTTGAAGACGTTACCTCAGTGATTATTTCAGAACGCCCCTCAACGACGACGACGACGCGACGGCCGTCTTCCACTCCCCGTCCGACGCCGTCGAAGGGCGCGGAGATCGTCATCGGCGTGGACGCGCAGCCGATGCAGATACAGCGAGTGGTCAGTTGGGTCTAACATGTAACATTAAACTCGATATTCGAGGTCCTAAAGGTCGTATCATGTCACTTGGGGCGATAGATACAGCGAGTGCAGGGTGCCCTCATGATTGTGAGAGTTCTGAATGTACTATAATGTGAGAAAATAGGGTAGATACAATACGAAGTGTTATAGACTTCCCATAAGGAAGTTTCGAAGAGGCTATTGGTTGGTTGTTGTTTCACGAAATTCACAAATACTGGATAATCTGTAACCTACGTTGGTTATTTGATCCCATATCCAATAATTATGTATTTATGTTCTGCTATCACGCTAATACTCCTAATTTGCTTATCACTAATATAATTACTTAACCTAATTAATAATTTCCTAATTAGCACGCGATCTTCGTTCCGATTGCCGGCCGACAGTACGACATAATCACACGGCACACGGCCTTCCACGAATATGTGAGATGCACGTGCTCTCTTCTTTTGGCACGCTCTCTCGCCATCAGGCGAGATAGCGTGCAGAATGCAGAGAGCGGGAGCTTGTGGTACTGTATCGTAATCTGGCACTCTGAATGTAGTCCCAGTCTGTCCTGAGGTGCAGTGCCAAACCCGTTCCGTTGGTGCTTCACGTGTGCGCCATTATGGTGTGATTGTGTCTCGTATCTGATTTTCCAATGAACACGTGGCAAATAACCCCTTAATTTAAATTGTCTTGTGGTCTGAACCCGGACCCGAACCTGAACCCGAACCATAAACCCGAACCCATTGCAGCAGCTGCCGGTGCAGCAGCAGCAGTCGGCCTCAAAGACGACGACCATCAAGCCCACGACGACGGCGACCACCCGGCAGACGATGAGAACGAGGTGGGTGATCTTAGATCTCTGAGAAGAGAGAGAGAGAGGGCGTGTCCTTTCACACGTTTCACGCAAACTACGTAGAGTTGTGTTGCAACAGTTTCTCATATTGGTACCTAAGTGGCAGAAGTCAATAATCTGCAGCGATCTTTTGTTCAAAACAGTTGAAAACTCTTCCTTTGAAAACTCTACCATCCATAGAGCTTCAGTTATCTTTCAGTAAGATTCGCTCATTTTGTAAGTGCGCATTGGAAGCTTAATTAGTGCCCTTAAAAATATATTTATCGAAAAAGATTTCGATTCACTGAAATCTGCTAACCACTAAATGCCAAAGAAGTCCCCCCGCAACAATACAAGATGCAAGGCAATCATGTTCCCATTGCAGACCCTCGTCGGTGTTCCCGACGGCCCCGCTACGAGCAGCAGCTGCAGCAGAGGAGCCGCCGGTGGAGAGGAGGACCGAGGTCGTGAGGGAGGTGAGTGATGGGGAGGGGGTGAAACACAAGGTGGATGGGTATGGGAGCTTTGGGAGGCAAGGATTATTTTTTATAAGAGATTATCGGAGAGGAGGACCGAGGTCGAGAGGGAGGTGAGAATATTTTGAATGCTGAGAAAGAAGTAACACTCGAGGAATAGAAACAGTGTTGCAAACAATTTGGAGGTAGATGAGGACTTCCTGGGCAGAAAAGTTGATCGGATGAGGAGGTGGCGAATCAAGTAATTACCCGGTATTTTCGGGGAAGTTACTCTAATCACCTTCAAATTATTTTCGAGGGTGATTAGATTTTTTAAAGGAAAATACGACGACAAGATTGCTGAAGATTGCTGAGAAAGAAAAGTTTAGCTTCATGAGGAGAGGGTGAAACGCGTATTTTGGTAGCATTGAGATTCGCTAAATTCACTTGGAAGGAGATGCAGTCATATTATTGAAACGCTTGGATTGGCAGTTCATAAATCAATTAACAATGTTAATTAGCTAATTCATTTCGCTAATTAATTACTTACTCTAATTAATTAATAAATTATACAATTAATTACTCTAATTATTCACAGAGCTGCTCCGAGCACGCGACGGCGGCCCTCGGCTCGGGCGTCTACCGTATCTCGCCCGAGGGAGGAGGAGAACCCTTCGATGTGTACTGCAGGATGGATGAGGTGTGAAGCGGGGTTCAACCGGGTTTAGCGAGATGAAAATTCAAAGAGAGCATGAAATCGTGCCTAACATTTCTTTTGTCTGAGCATCAGCGTAATTGACATCCTACAAGATGTACTGGAGGAAAAGGGGGAGAGGGGCCGAGTTAATGACAATCAACATCACGAGTCCATTATTTCCAGGACGACGTGGTGGGCGAGGCGGAGGGCGTGTTCCGCGCGGGCGCAGCCTGGACTTATGTGCAGAGGTGAGCAAGGGGGGGGGGGGGTGCGGTAGAGTAGTTACGCGCGTGTGCAGGGCGTGGGGGGAGTGCAAGGTATGTTAGGATATGTTAGGAAGGTTCTGAGTACGGTAGAGGTGGAAGGTGCAACGTATGAAAAAGTTTAGAGAGATTAAGAAATCATGGATACGAAACCATTCATCGATGCGATAGTCAAAGGTTGGCTCTTATGGATTGCCTGAAACGTAGAATAGCGATGTTGCGTTTTTGTTATATCGGGGCAGAAATCATCTAGTTTGAAAGTGATGTGGAGGGCCCAGAACATGAACCTATGAGCAGAAATGAGTAAGGAGTAGAATAAAATGCTTACGAATTCGGTAAAGATGGGCTCTGCAAAGCGTGGAAAGTTTAGAAGGATTAAGAGATTAATGAATCATCTATCGGCGCTAAAGCCAAAAGGTTGGCTCTTATGGATTGCCTGAAACATAGAATGGCGACATTGCATTTTGGTTGAGAAAACAGTTCGCCGCTTTGTGCTCTATTCTTTATTGAGAATAGTTGAAGCATAATTATCGAGGGATTCGTGGGTTATCTACTTACAATTACATGTCCCATTGTATAGAATTATTACTCAATTAACTAATAGTTGTGACATTCCTGAAAGGGTTTAACGTACTTCCCTTTCCAGTCTCTCCGAGGAGGCGTACTTCTACAACCGGACGTTCTCCGAGTACCAGGCGGGATTCGGCCGCATCGACGGGTGAGATGCTTGACGTAATGGTATTCTCTAATGGTAATTCGGACAAATTTCTATTAAAATTGAATGTTTCGCGCATATCCGGCAGACAAATTACGGTGAACAATTGTGACAACACTTGAGATGGCGATGATACGCGCATCCGCTTGCTTCATTTTTTTGGTAACAATATGTTTGTTGCTGGTTTCGATAAGAATTGATTATGTACAGTTCCCGGTCAACAGCAAGCGAAACTCCGATTCTGGTCCAATTTTACCCTTGTAAAACTTTCTGTTCAGGTCGCACTGGCTCGGACTCGACGCGATGAACAGACTGGCGCCGTGGGTGAACACGAGCGAGGGAGGGCAGCGACCGGCAGTACTGCGGTGAGTGAGGGGTGGGGGGAGATATGATTAGAGTATTACGGTAGGGGTACAGTAGAAGGAGAATATGATAGATGGAGTACTGCATTGAAGTCAAAACCATAGGATGGTACGGTAGAGTGGCTAGATGCAGGTCCACGATAAGTAGGCAGAAATTTCGTTCTATTGAATAGTTGTTGCTGTTCATACCAAACGTGGGCACCATTGTTTGTACAAGCAGTACCCACCCGATTTCGGCCCTTGACCCACCCGATTTTGCAAAATTTTTTTTTAATATTTTGAATGAACAACTCGTTGTCTTAGGGCGCGCTCGATTCTTTCCGAAGAGGAAAGAAAATAATATTTCGTAATTATAACACGCACAATAATTGGTTGTAGATAAATGTAATATTTGACGCTCGTATTCAATGTTTTGAACTGTGGTAATGTTTCGATTATCAAAGGGAAAGGGAGTTCATAGTTCGGACATTGAATAAACACCATTATATTTGTGAATACGATAGCGCAAGTATAAAGAGCAATTAATAAAAGTAAACAACTGATTGTGAATCAGAAATGAATTGTAAATGGCAAAGCAAAAAAGGGAAAAAAAAGTCGGAGAGCCGCGAAGTTTGACGATTTCACTTACAGTATGATATTCATTCAGCTGAGTGGTTCGGTTGTGTCATGAATTTAATTTTTTCGTCGATATTAATGATAAATATTCGTGATAGCACTCAATGATAACTGTTTTACTATTTCTTTTGTCGAGCATCTTTATTCATGCCAAAACGTTGATTTATGTCGTTGGTTCGACCAAAATCCACTTGGGAAGTCCTCCGGGTGGGGTTGCTTGGGAGCTGTTGGGACAAACAGCTCCCAAGCAACCCCACCCGGAGCAAAAACTACTTGGCCAACGTTCACGAAATTTTGCACAGCTTTTGGTCGATTGAAATCATGGTTCTCCAGCGAAAATGGGACAAAATCATTGACTTTTAATTTTTAGCTTGCTAATTAGTGTGCCAGCAGTGACCGAAACCAGCGCGTCGCTAACAGTGTGTGCACGCTCTCTCGCCCATGACAAGTGTCACCTATAGCTCAGTCGGTAGCGCGCTAGTGTTATGACCCTTGGGGCGCTGGTTCGAATCCCGGTGGGTGCATTCTGTTGCAAATGCTTTTTGCTCTGTGCCACAAGTGTGGTCAACTGCATACTGTAAGTGAAATCGTCAAACTTCGCTGCTCTCCAACTCTTTCTCTCCCTTTGACTTTGCCTTTCCCAGTTCTTTCTTATTCAGTTTCTTCATATTTACTTTTCATAATTGCTCTTTATATTTCATAAGCTCTATCATATTCACAAATATAATGATGTATATTCAATGTTCGAACAATGAACTCTTTTTGATAATCAAAACATGCTTTATCACAGTTCAAAACTTTGCATAAATACAAGCATAAAATATAACATTTTTGTACAATCAATAACTGCGGGATTTACAATAAATCTATTTTCTTCTCATTCCTCTCCGAAAAGAACCGAGCGCGCCATGCGCTGATTGTGGGTGAACGAGCGAACCTTGCAAAAAGATCTTTTAAATACAGTCGATGGAGATACCTACTAAATATCTATAAGTGGAGCTGGAGAAAAAAATTTTGTTGACTATTTATGGTTGCATATTTTTGGCCAAACCCACCCGGTTTTTGCTTCCGACCCACCCGATTTTGGAGCTCGCCAACAACCCCTGCCCACGTATGGTTCATACCCATCCCGGAATTACTGCGGAGAGATATAGTTGCGACACTTGAGATGGCAATAAAACTCGCATTCGCTTGGTTTAAAAAAACACTGAATTAAATTTTTGCGGACAAACAGCCAGAAGACACTGCCAAGTGGAGCTGCGTGAATAGGTGATCAAACGAAGAAGCGAGAATTAAGTTGGGATAACGACTGTGTAGCGGTGCTGCGGTGAGTGGGGGTTTGACAGGTTTGCGTTGTGGATTCTATTTATTAGTTGTTACTGATAGTGAGAGATTGTTGCGACACTTGACATGGCGATGCAATGCGCACATGCTTGGTTGCATTTTATTTTTGAAACGAATTAGATTTTTTTTTGCAAACAAGGGGCCAAAGAAACCACTGCCAAATGGAGCAGTCCAACTAGGTCATGAAATGTAGAAGCCAGAATTGTGCGGGTTGCAACAACACTTTATCTGGATTGTATCTTGTTGTATATTAAATAATAATTTTTTTAAAAATTGTTTAATTAATGACTAATAAATTAATTTGCAGCATCGAGCTGTACGGCGACCACTGCGCCGAGCCGAAGCAGTGCTCCGGCCGTCCGGACGGATTCTGGTGGGGAGAGTGGGAGTTTGGGGTGAGCCGAAGTTGATCTTTGATCTTTGATACATATTCGAAAGTGCTATTTTGCGCTTAAAATGCTGAAGAATTAGAAGGGCTTCGAAATGTTTGGCGAATTCTAGTGGGAAGAGTGGGAGTTTGGGGTGAGTGGATTTTGTTTTTGATTGGATAGGTTTTTTTGTAAACTTGGTTACTTCTGGTTGCGCGAATTATTCATGAGCAGCGCTCGATTGCTGGAAATGATTCTGTGTTCTTGTATATTGATAATCTCCAACCAAGGTGCAATCGGGTTTCGCCTGTTGCATTTGAGTGAGATTCGACTGCCCGATCTGATAGGCCGGCTATGTTCAAACTGAAATCAACTCTATTTATTTTCTCTTAGGTTGTTTGCTGAAAAGCTATATTTGTAAAAATCGTACTAATCAATAAATAATAAATCAACAATTTTATTTATTTCAGCTGGCTCCGCTGGACGACCTCTACCGCCTGCACATCTCCTTCGCCCGCCACGGGAATCTGAGCGTGCACTCGGACAAGGACGTCTTCTATGAGTGAGTGGATTGGTAGGGTTACGGTAGCTCTTCCGATTACGGTAGTTCGGTGGTTCAGAATCTGAGCGCGTACTCGGAAAAGAACGTATTCTGTGAGTGGATTATGGTAAAGTTGCGGTATAGCAAACGAGAGGTTGCTTGAAATACCAAGGGGTCTTGGGTTGCACGAACGATACGAGGAGAGTTGGAACGAGTTATTGATAATATGTGTGACGTTGCCGATACTTAAATACATTAAAAAATACAAGAAGCGGACAAAGAGTCAAATATAGTGCATTCGCGTCCAATAATCAGAGCCGATTGCAGGATGAACAACGGGCGGCAGTTCACGACGGCCGACAGGGACAACGATGGCTACGAATCCGCCAACTGCGGCCAGCATAGGAATTACGGGTACGGTAGGAGTACGGTAGGGCGATTAATTATGGGTGCGGTAGGACGAGGAATTATGGTTACGGTAGTGAAGAGGGGAGCGAATGGAGAGCGGCTGGTTGAAAGAAGGGCAGGAAGTTTTGTGTCACGAGGATGTCTTGTATTGATGTGAAACCAACTGAGATGTTGAATTTGATGTAGTCCTTGAAATAAATCAATTCTAGACTTGAAATAATGGCAGGCGACGTTGGGCTGCGGTAAGAGCTTGTAGTAGAAGTAATTATGGACAATATGTTGCGATTCTGGTTTGCCTACCCAAAATTGTTATTGACTGCAGAATTTGTAATTAATTATTAGTAATAGTAAGTGTTATTTCTTTGCAGTGGCTGGTGGCACAAGGACTGCACGATGGTGGCGCTCAACGGGATGTACGGCGACGACAAGAGCAAGCTGAGGTGAGGGATTCATGGGGAAGGAGGAGGGGAGTGATGGAAGAGCGTGTGCTAGGAGCGCCGGGTTAGAAGTAGGAAGCTGAGGGGAGGTGTGAAGAGGTTTATTGGTGTGTGCTAGGAGTGCAGAGGAAGCTGCGGTGTGGAAATACAGAAGCCACAGTTTCTGCATTTGTATAGTATGGGATTTTTTAAAAAGGAAATTAAGATGGAACTACATGAAAAATCTATTGAGCAGCATATATTTCTCCTGAAACAATCCATCACCATGTACCTCATCCTCCTTCTGTACAGGTACCAAGTGTGGTATCGGGCGACGATGGGTGGCGACTCGCTCAAGTCGTCCTACCACATCCATCCGAAGCGATCGATAATGATGGTGCGCCCGCGCATGTGAGTGACCTACCGGACTACCGTAACCCCGGACCTCTTTCTCTAGAAGACATTTTTCGTTTATACTTTCTAGATGTTATCTCTTATAATTCGGTTGCATAATTCTTCCCATATGCTCAAAAAGACTCGATGAACTATCCGTTACCCCTGGTTAAGAGCTCGATTTGCGGGTTGTCGTTTCTTGATTTCTATCTCGCCGGTCAAAGCGAGTAGACGACCCGCATTTCAAAGTATACCCTGTTCACAGACAACCACCCGATGTCTAGTAGTATCCACCCGTGCAGAGCACACTTTTCTTTCTTCATATTTAGTATATTCGCATCTTTTAAGCGCCCAAAGATTGTCTAAGATCTGCATAATATTTGTGAAACGCGATTTGCCCCTCTCCGTTCCCGAGCAGTTTCCTGTTGTTACGTGTACCCATTCGCCCAGCCTCTATATTCACAGCGTATTTGTCTTGTTCTCCTCATACTTTCTGCTCTTTTCTCCTTTTATTTTCGAAATGTCTAACCCATCAACGCCCAGCATTAATCAACATAGATAATCGCTAGATTCTAAGATGCCCTCCTGATCTTTGATCCCCCAATTGGTAGATGTTCTCTCCATTGCTTCAGTTTTCTAATGTTACACTGTGACTCTCTAGTATTTCATCCCCAACATGTTTTACAAAAAAACAAACAAAAACTCGATTTTTCGTTCTCTCCCAATTTATTCGTTTTTGATGGTGCAATGCACAGAATTTTCTGTTTATTAATTAAAGTGAATAAACAGCATTATGAGAGACACGGGAGGCTACGGTATACTTGGGTGCACGAGTACGGCATGAGTGCGATAGGTCATTCTTCTGCCCCGTCGATTCTCTCCTCGTTCCTCTCTAGTTCGGGGAATCCTCGGTCGCGCTTAAACGGTTTACGTTGTGCAGTCCGGTAAATAGTAACGTGCGAAGTGCACCGGTGCAAATTACTATTTGCCTAATATCTGACTAACCCAGTAGCCAGGAGGAGTGCTGCGACGCGCAGTCATGCGGTATCTACGAGAAGGTCTGGCCGACACGGTCCTGAGCTCTCCGAGGTCGGAGCCGTCGCTGCTGGCCACTAAAATATAATAAAAATTGTTTTTTTCTAATTAAAAAACCGAATTTCCGCAATTTTTGCGCTGCATTTCTTCATTGAGAATGAAGGTCAAAGTACAAAAAAAAGTACTAAAAGTGAGTAAAAACCGCACATTCGCTGTCCTCGCTCTCGGAGGCGTCGTCGGCGTCGTCGCTGAGAGCGATCAGAGATAGAGAACAGACGATGTCCGGCACTTCAGAAGTCGTTGACAGTTCAGAAGCCGTCGAGACGTCAGACGTGTCAGTGTCGTTGAGGTCCAGCAGCTCCTGGGGAAAAAAGATGAGTCGAAAGATAGCAATGATTGTATTCATCAGTCAGGAATGCTCACCATGTTAGCGCGGTAGTCGTGGTCGGCGGAGAGACTGGCGAGCGTCAACTGGCCGACGTGCCACTCGGCTGAAATATAATGGTCTTTGATCTTTGATCTCAAGATAGTAGCTCATCAATTCTGTGCAAATTTCTACGTATCAAGGCAATTAATTTCTCATGCTTTCTCGTGTTCTCTGACCGGCGAGAGAACGTGCAAAGAGTGTCGTAAAATTTTGCACAACCTTGCTACGTTGAAGATGCCATGATTGAGGCTTGGGAAATTGAGAATGAAGGTCAAAGTACAAACAAAGTACTAAAAGGGAGTCAAAACCGCACATTCGCTGTCCTCGCTCTCGGAGGCGTCGTCGCTGAGGGCGATCAGAGACAGAGAACAGACGACGTCCGGCACTTCAGAAGCCGTTGACAGTTCTGAAGCCGTCGAGACGTCAGAGGTCTCAGTGTCGTTGAGGTCCAGCAGCTCCTGGTAAGAAACAATGAGTCGAAAGATATCAAAGATCATTCCTCACCATGTTAGCGCGGTAGTCGGCGTCAGCTGCAGCAGCTGCAGCTGCGACTGAGCAGTCGCTGACGTCACCAAGCTCAAGCTGCGCGGCCTGCAAGTAAATTTGATCAAAGAGCAGACGAGGAAATCTAGTAATCTAGGCTCACAACGAAGACAATGGTGCCAAACTTGCTAGACATACAGACAACAGTACCTGAACGAAACCGCGCACTTTTGCGAGTTTCGCGCGCGCCTTGCCCAGCTCCTGAAAATGATCGATCGATATTCGGTAATCATCGGTGATCTTTAATCTCTACGATATGCAAAGATCAAAGACCAAGTCTGACCTCAGCCATGGCGCCGACACGATCCGCGATGACTGCAATGAATAATTTCTTACAAATAATTTTGAATAATTTCTTACAAATAATTTTGAATAATTTCTTGTTAGTTAATGATTATGATGTCCCACGGTACCACACTCTAGTACCGTACCCTCCAGAACTCACAGGTCAGCTCTCTGACTGGCGGCGGGTAGTCGTGGTCCTCGATGGGCGTGCGGCACAGCGGGCAGTACGCGAATTCCCTGAGCAGATAAGTCAGTTGTCGATTCGATTGGATTACGGTAGCCCTACAGTACTCCAAACTACGGTAACTGACGACGTATCGACGAGCTGCGTGAAGCAGCCAGTGCACACAAGATGCGAGCAGCGCAGGTGGAGGGGCTCGCCAGACTTTTGAGGCGCTGAATGGGTTACGGTACCTACCGTACACCAAATGGACGAATGGATGAAAGATCAGAGATCAAAGATCAAAGATCACTCACAGTCGTGGTACTGCATCAGGCACACGGGACACTGCAAGCTACGGAGTAGCTCTTCCAGGGAGACTGCAGCACCTGCAGTAATCGATAAAAGTAAGATACAGTAACCTACCGTACCCTTCGGCTATCGTAAAGTGCGCATACCTGCTGAATTGGGCGCGTCCATCGATTGATCTTTGATCTCTCCGAGGAAGGAATGAGAAAGGGAAGAGGGAAAGTGAAGAAACGCCCGCACCGAGGCAGGAGAGGGGAGGGAAATGGGGGGAGGGAGTTGGAACAGCTCGAGATAAATATGACGCATGCAAATGCACAGCAAATGAGTAAAAAATACAGAAAAATAGTATTTTTATCGCAAATAAAACCATTTGAATAGTCTGAGATTGAAACGTTCACATATCCATGAGGTTAATGCTGCGAGTCCTTCTGAAAATAATCGATAAATAGAGATTATCGTAGCTTTGACCTACCGTAGTCCTCCTCTTTTCACAACGAACAGAGCTGCACCGGCAATAGAAATAAGAAGAAATATGCCAATGAGCCACCACCACGCGGATATGTGGTGCTTGAGATGGTCAGCCCACGTCTTGTCCATCACTGAACATTCGTATGTTACATAAGAGCTTTGTGCTCTCTCGTCTCGTTTTTTCGGGTCGTTTTCCAGAAAAGTGGGCGGATCTTGAGTCCCATACCTATGTTATTTACCTAAATATAATGCAAACCTGCAGTGATCGTTCCATTGAAGCCATCAAAAGCCACAGCTCCATTCGAGATGAACGCAGAAGTCATTACTGTGCTGGCAGAAGCGATGGGGTTGGGAATTATTGATTCACCGGTAACCCTGAAATCCGAATTGTTGAGATTCGTAAAGTTATTTGCCATACAGTTCCATGTGCTTATCAGTTATATTCGTCCCCTCGAAGAACATCACTCGATCGTTTTCTGGCTCAAGCGATATCGTGTCGAGCTGGAAGAGAGGATTGATCATTAGCATTCAAAATTAGGGGGCACACGCTCCGCTCCTATTTATAATTGAGCAGAGAGTTAAAATACCAAACATAGGGACGTCCTAAAAACACATGGTTTGTTGAAAATTCGACCCAAAAACCACATGGTGGGAGTATTTTGACATTTTTTTGTCAAAAAACACGACAATTTTGACGACTAAAAACCGTTGGTTTTACGGTACTATTTCTACTGTGATTGAGAACAGTTTCCAATGTGTGGAAACACCCAACTCCAATGAATTAATAACTCCAAATTCCGAGTCAACAGCTAACCTTCACTTCCAAATGGTGGTGTGCAGGGGCGACGTATGTCGTGACGCACACGAGATTGTCACAGTAGTGCGACGGATAACTTTAAGGGATCTTTTTTCTAATAATCATAAGGGTAAACCAACTCGGGCGAGGTAAAATCCATGACTTGATTTGACTCCAAGAGAATGGTCTTGTTGAAGCAGCCGCAGCCTAAACGAATCAGGTGGTAGTATATATTTATGGGAATTAATGTGAAGCTTGGTTTACGTTTAGAAAGAGAACATGAAACTGCTTGAAAGAGATAAATGATGGAATACTTCCTAAATAAGCGGTATGGAATGGTGAATCAGTCTCTTTTTTTTCTGCGTGCACTATCAAAGTGACGAGAGAACATGCAGAATGGAGAGACGGATTCTACATTCAGTCAACTCTATGGTGCAGACATACGTTCTTCGTGCGTTATGTGCACTCCACTTGTTGTGTACGTGAGATTGAAGATGGTCGGTCGCCGTGTGGGACTGAAGAATGAGATAAATCAATTGACAGTGTCTTGTAAGTGTCGTGCAGTGTTGGCAGTGTCTTTTACAGTGACATGTGACAGTGTTGACACGGACAATATTGCCATCAACACATCACGAAACGCAACTATCCTATTTCACGCTGAGCACTCATTCCATGGTGGTACCACCGAACTAAAGATCAAAGATCAACTCACGCTTCCCTATGAAACCTAACCAGCAGTCGCTCGCTCGCCGTGAACGTCCATCTCCCGCTGCGATTGCCACTGTAGAAGGTCGACCTGCAATATTCATAAATTAGCGCCAATCCATTTTCTGCCGCATTTTCTGTCGTCGACGCTTGATGGGCAGAACGGAATAACTAAAGGACAGGCAGAAGAAGATGCGGAAGAGAAAATGAAAACGAACCGATCGCACAGCCGCGATCGTTCCCTGTACCCGACGTAGTCGTTGTCCTCATCCCGGTCGATATGGTAGAGAACAGCGTTGTCACTGAAATATTACTGCTTTCTTCTTTTTTTTCTCACTTTCTCGTAGATTATTGGATTCTACTTCTACACACGACGAGGAAATACCGAATTTTTATATCTCTTGTGTGCAAAATGTTGAAACAATCAATCTGATCTAAGTTTCTCACTCGATAACAGGCAGGAGATAGAGGCAATCCAGCATGCTGCAATGCTTCGGAATCTCAACATAGAATGTGGTGGCGATGTTGGGCTGATGTGGGCAGACGCAACCTTAATTTCTGATTATCCGCCTCTAAACACAACAACAACAACAACAACAACAACAACAACAACAACAACAACAACAACAACAACACCACCACCACCACCACCACCACCACCACCACCACCAAACAAAAATAAATTCACCCTCCTGCCTCTCCACCAGACTCATCATCAGACTGAACACATCGCCCTGTCTACTCTCGCTGGGCGAATACTTCAACGATACTAGAGGAGACTCGAAGACGAATGGGTGGTACTCATCGAGGCGGTCGTTGCTGAATGAATTCTACAGAATTCTTGACAACCAAAAGGGGAGGAGGCGAGTGGCAGGGCCTGGCAGGAAACTAGGCCGTTGCTGAAAACGATATCACTTCAGTGTCTGCTCCGCTTTAGAACTGGTCGTTTTAGCACTCTACAGAGCTCAAAAATAAAATGTCGTAAAACACTGAGATCGAAATAACACGATTACTAAAACTAACAGTTCTAAAACGGAGCAGACCCGATAACTTACTGAATGAGAACGGCCGTGAACAATTTTGTCATTCATTTGGGTCAGGGATTTGGGTCAGGGACTCAGGGAACTCGGAATCACTCACGAGTGGACCTTCGAAAGTAAACGAGCACTCGACGATCTCTTTAAACGAGTGCTCGTTTTCCCCACTCATTTTGGTGCTCGTTTAGCAAACGAGTGAGTCACGAGTCGCGCGAACGAGAGAATAAAATGAGCTTACCGTGTCAAAATGCCATTGGGTCCATCCTCGATCTCAATCACGCCTGCACTCAGCTTGAACTCAGCCGGTGACAGCTTCATCTTGTAGGCTGTCCTTAGTTCCACGGGTAGAATGAAGGTTGTCTGGCAGGAGATCTGATAAAATTATTGAAAATATTAAGAGTTTGAAACTTGGGTCGTTATCTTCGTCTCTTCATTTCACGCGCTCTCTCACCGGTCAGAGAGGCGCGAGAGCGTGCAGAATGAGGAGAGTCATTTCCAGCCATCCCTATTTCGATCTCCACTCACCAATCTACAGTGCCTCTTCGGGTAATCGGGAGTTTCGAAAATCGCTGGAGTCAGAGAGGCGTTGAAGGTGAATTCGCTTGGAGGACACGTGCAGTCTGAAGAGATTCCAATTCGAAATGTTCTGACTCTCTCAGTTTCGCATGCTCTCTCGCTTATCTAACCGATAAAAAAGCATAAAAAGATAATTCGTTTTCCCAATTCTCTGCACTGCTCATAGTGACTTGTGGAATAAGAGGAAACACAAAAATGGCATGTTAACAGTACAAAATACAGTGCAAAATTCAATGGTCTCACTCAATTTCACTGCAGATACTTGAATCTCTATCTGATGACTGTAGTCGGTTTTCCGCCCAACGTGAAGTGTCACAGCTCCCGATCCAGTCATCGTTTCTTCTACTGGGAAGTCGGAGAACCTGGAATAGAATTAGACTCTCAATTATCCATGCTGTCTCGCTTGTCTGACTGGCGAGATGTAAAAAAAGGATACCGAGACTCATAGTATGATGTGGTATACTATAGTTATACGATGTACCTTATACGGTATATGGTATACGGCAGGTCATACCTCTCAATCACATTCATGTTCTCGTCCCGGACAGTAACAAGAGTATTGTGCACTGCTTCAGTGTCCTTGATGTGGTCGACGCGAATTTCGAAATCTGAATTATAAACTGACAATTTTGACTCATTTTTCAGATCCATCTGCTGTATCTATTATCGTAGGGAGTAGATCTTATCAAATGATAGCATTGAACCGTATTCGAACCTTGCGACGCCGTGATCAGCACATCACAGCTGTACATAATCACTGTATCATCGAGAACCACAGGTTGATAGGGCTGGAGATCGATGAAGGGGAAGGGGCAGTGGTGGTGGAGTGCTGCAATTCAGCTTGCTTGTCCCGTTAAGAATTCCATATTTTCCTAAAGGATATCAAACTGTTCTTATCTATATTTAATTGTAAGCAGTTATCTACGATTTTCGTCTAATCAGGTCAATGAAGGGGTAGGGACAGTGGTGGTGGATGGCTGGAATCTGTTGTGATTGGTACCTTGATAAACTCAATCCTGTTTCCAGGAACCAGTGTATCATTTTAGAATTGGTCATTTTATAACTCTACAGGGTTCAAAATAAAATGACGTTAAACACTTCTTGAAATCAAAATAACAAGAGTTCTAAAAATGAAAAGTTCTAAAATGATACACCCCCGTTGTTGTGATGAATAAGATTGTCTCACCCGTCTCCGCAATCGTCCCGGTAAACGTGAAGTAGTAATCGTAATCGCGTCCGCCATCTCTCGTGAAGTTCAGCATAATCCCTGTCGTGGGCGCAAACCACATCTTGTTGCCCATTATGTCCTCGCTGAAAGAGGAACGATTCAACGAATAGTAGGGATGAGCCGATCGAAAGAATCGGCCTCCTCATTCCGCATGGTTTCTCGCGGTGCCCTGATGAAATGTGACTTTTTAACGTTATCTCGGAACTTTTTGAACAAATCTTTCTCGAGGGTCTGACAGACGAAAAAACACCAGAAGGAAGGGACAGATTTTTATTATTTTTATTTCGAAAGCCCTAGTAATTACCCTTGCCGCACAATCTTCCTATCGATCGTCCCATTAGGATGTGTGGTGAACTCGGTGATATCGAAACTAAAGCGGTCATTATTTTCTTCGTAATTAAGAAAAAATGCTTACTTCATGTAAGATCGTCCGGAATACTTCGCCACTGTCAGCACTCGGCCTTTCTTCGCATCGGGGTCAGGATTGAACTGAAAATTGTTCAATCTTGTCCTGGTTTCGGTAGACTATCCTAGAGGCCATGATGAACATTCATCTGCTCATTCGAGAAGGGCATAAACATGATATTCCAACCAGGGGTGTGCAAAATTTGTCTCTTATTTCGCAATACTCTCTCGCTGCTTCTGACCGCCGAGAGAGCATTGAAAAATGAGAGGTCGAGAAATGCCCTGATTCCGACGACCTGACCGTGTACAACTTCTGGTACTGCTTGCACGTCGCTCTTCCACTGAACTGCAGAATTCCGTCCAAATCGACGAGACTGAACGTTTCCTGCAGTTGACTGCAGCCGGCTAAACGTTTCTTGTCGATTTTGAAATCCCGCGACAAGAAAAAAACTCACTCGACGTGGTATCCTCGTCGTCATCGTACGCCCGCGCGCTGTGAAACACAACAAGTGCTGGTAATAACACTCGAGGGAGCAGCATTGGGTCCTAAATGCTACACAATTTGTACACTTTTATCTCAGTATCCTCAGATAGATGTTACTTGAATAACGCGCAACGACACAGCGAAACACAATAACTGTAGGTAATATCCCACAAGCGAGCAGCATGGAGTCGAGTGAATGAAAAAGTCGATCGAGCCCTGCACTGATTTGTTTATGCGAAGTGGAGCAATGATCTGGCTCTCTCCATTCCTCATTGTCTCTCGTTCTCTCCGACTGCCGAGAGAGTGAGAAATGGAGAGAGGTCGGATAGTTTATCTTCCCGCCACGTCACCTATTCTTCTGTGTAGAGATCAGTGAGGGATTTTCAAATAAATGTGATCAATTCGATCTCAAAATATCCTTCTCTTTCCAAAGGAACAGCGCTGATATAGCATTAGAAGGTAGACGAACCCCGTGGAAGCTCTTGACTGATTCGGTTGATTTATTGTCATCATTTTGGGGCTTTTACTGCACAGCGTATGTGCCCAAGCGAGGCAGAATAATTCGTTATATTCATTTTACCATCATTTTACCCATTTTACCGTCTTTCACTTCCCACCCTCTTTGCGCAGGACTTTCATCGTAAATTCATCATTATATTTCTCCAATTCATTATCTTCGTTTTTATTCATCGCGATTCGCATAATTTGCAATTTTACATATTTTTCAGAATCCACAATGCCACCGCCAGCAAAAAATAAACAACCGACAAAGTCAAAGGATAAGAAAGTAGACAACGGCAGAAAAGGAGCTAAAGGAGTCAAAATAGTAAAAAGTGCGAAAGAAGCCAACGGAGGTTAGCTAATTACATAAATTAGCAGTTTTCAAAGGCAAAATCTCCAGAAATCCAATGCGACATGTGCGGGAGCTACACGAAGGATCGAGCGAAATTCGTCGACCATCTCATGGATGTACACAATGTTGACATGGATGGCGAAGCGGCAATTATGTTATGCAGCCGGAGGCAAAGAGGGGAGAGGAGAGCGATGAGGAACAGAAGGAATTGATTTACAATTATCATTACTTGAAACTGTCAATTGCGATGGGAATAATGAATAAAGCGTTGATCTGTTTTATACTTTTACAATCGTGAACATATCACTGTCGCGACTGGGTCAATGAGACCACGGGCTTGCTCTTCTCTTCCTTGAAGAGAAGCAGTTTTCTCACTCGAGGAGAAAGAATGATCATCACAATAGAGGCAGAGTACGTGGAGAGGTAGTGCGGGTAGATGTACTGTAAAATTTAATTTCGAAAATAAAAAAAACAAATTTAAATAAATTAAAATATATTTTGCCCACCGCATCTTTGATTGCGCCGCTCCAGGCGGTTAGTTGGAACGCAGCAATGATTACCCAGGTCATCTGTGCAATTATTCAGTTTAGATCTAGTATTTAGTCTATAGAATTTCGATCAATTATCATACTAAGAATTTGTTCAAGAGGGGACTCAGGCAGTATGTAAACACTACCGACCTGATGCATTGCCTTCACAATATGACTAATAGTGCATACACCAGTCACTATGAGCATGTTCCTTTGTTGCCGAAGAACGATGAGACGGGTTGAGAGCTGCGTTTTCTATTTTTAGTTATTTTATGTTATTTTTTAGTTTTTTTAAACTTAGTAAAAATACAAATTAACCTACCTCAGCGTTCTTGCTCATCTTCTTTAAATCCCTTATTGATAGCGCCGTTAGGACAACGCTTACTATTGCATACGAGAAGTAAATCGCAGATGTCAATGGTTTCTCGGACTGAAATAGGTGCCCTATTGAAAAGTAACTTTCTTTTCTCGGAAACGTTTATCTCGGAACTTTGTTTAACAAAGGATAATTGAATTTAGTTCCAGGACTCGATTGTTCAAAAAGTTCCGAAATGAACTTTTCCGAGAAAAAAGAGTTACTTTTCAATAGGGCAGCCTGAAATTAATTAGTACATTTCGCGATGTTCATGCTTCTCGAAAGAGCAGAAGACCCCTAATCTCCCAGTTACTCTTTGAAATTCCACTCACCACCAGGCATTTATCATCGAAGTACGTCACGTATTGAACACCTTCGACAACTACAAATTTGTAGTCACAGAAGATGAACGGGGAACATTTGGCTAACGAAAGGACGATGATCAGAATTGTGAGAGAGACAGTGACTCTCGGTTTCCAGATCTGAATAGTTTTTTTTTAAATTTTATTTTTTTTTATAAATTATAAGGTTACATTCTCAGCCAGCCTCCCGTTTCTCATCACAACAAATCGATTGATGACAATGCATAGCTTGCCCAATGTCGATAAGGTTACACCAAATGAGTTGAGGACCTTCAAAGGGTCCCTCTTTTCGAATTGTTTTTAATCTACGAACGTATCCGAGCTTGAAGATCCACGCCAACTCTTCCATCAGTTGGAATCGAACATCCATTATGTAACCGAGCACGGAAACTACGCCTCCGACTCCTGTATTTTGTCATTTTTCGGAACCTTTTGTTACAAAATCATTATTACCTGTAACGAAGAAGAAGTGGAAGAACGGAAGGCGAAAGAAAGGATCTTTGGCGAGTTTCAAGCGAATGAGCAGGTAGGTTTCCGCGGAAATAAGAATGACATCAACTATGTCCAATGCGACACCCATGATATTAGAAAATGACTAGAAAACTGCTGGGGAGTTACTACTTTAGACCTCCCTAATTTTCAGCTGCTCTAAAGACTACCTCTGTCTGTTCATGTGATAGTTCATGTGATATCAGTTCCAAGTAGTTGCTTACATTTCAGCAAACTATGACGATAGGATGAAGAATAAAATCAGCAAAAAGCTGAAGCCCGATGCGGGGCTCGAACCCGCGACAGCCAGATTAAGAGTCTGGTGCTCTACCGACTGAGCTAACCGGGCAGACGAGTGCATGCGCTCTCCTGTTGCTCTTGTCCCCATGATCTGACAGATGTGTCACTCATTATTGGTGCACTGCTGACAGTAAAGAGAGAGAAGGAACAGGCGGGAAACCGTCTGGTGATTCATCATAGGGGAGAGAGTGACATGAGGAGAGGGCCGACCCTTCATACCAGATTCAAGAAGACATTGTTTCGTAAATCCTTCCCATTCATCTGTCGCATTGTTTCTTACAATTGTTTCTTTCGGTCTCTCTTTATCCACTCTTCTTTGTCATTCCGTTTCTTATGTGTAACGAGCACACCAAAAAACAGCTAGTTGGCATACATAGTGATACAGATCTCCTTTGTTCTTTCATAGTGGCCAGCAAAGCCATTAATGCACCCAGAGGGTATGTGGACACTGCGCATTGATCGATTGATCTTAGCTTCTTCACGGCAGTTGCTATCGCGCCAGGGGGTAGGTGCACCCTGTGGCAGCGCTTGACTGATTTATGACTCATTGCGGGCTATATTTTACTGCGTGACCCTGGAACATCCCTCAGATAATATCGGGCGCATCCTACTTGGGTAACAGGTGCAAGCTGTCTGCACACCATTCTGACATATTTGTATGATAACTCTGTCGATACGACGTCGTTCCCTTTTAATCGCTTCTCATCTCCTGTCATTTCCCTCATTTACTCCAGCAAAGTGGAAGAGGTGACAAGAGAGGCAAAGTATGACGCGAGTGCTTGTGCCGAAAGGGATACTTAGCACCAGTTTTTTCTGTTATTGGCTCTGAGATCTATTCAGACATCTGTCCCTTCCATTGACGTCATCTTCCTCTTTCATGTCCAATATTTCGATATGAGAAGCCTCTTATCCTCTAGTTCAGTGTGATGTGTCTAATAATCTTCTCCATTGGTGTCAGCATACTTAGCACCTCGACACAAGCGTTGATTGGTGGTCGAACCTCATTAGGTCTAACACCTCTCCTAAGCCTCCCCCACTGGTGGTTTTTGTTCCATTGCGTTCTCGCTGCAATCGAATAATAATTATTTTTCAATTTTCTATTCTTTCAGAATTTCGAATCACCAACGCTCTCGCCATAATGGAGGACCAAGTGAGAGCTGCCAAAGTGGCGAAGCTTGAGGAGCTGAGGAACGAGGTAAAATAAATATTAATTAAGTGAATTAATTAATTAATTAAATTCGCAGGCCAACCGACTCGGAGGGCCTCTCGGCACCCTTCTAGCGAGATCCTTCGACCTGATGACAACTGTAGTCAGGGATGTCACGACGGATCAAAAGGTATTCTGCCTTTTAAAAATTAATTACTGCTTATAAATCTGACTCAAAGAACCACTCATCCTACCCTTTGCAGTCGCTCGAATACATCCTCTTATCCTTCTCGAATGAACGCGAACTCGCCGAGCGAATGGATGCAGAGAGGTAAACAACAAAGCAACAACAATAACAACAACAACAACAATAACAACAACAACAACATTACAAATAACATGTTTTTCCAGGCACAACGCGCTTCGTTATGTCCTCTACGGGCTGAGCGAGGGCATTGGCATGATGGGCGAGGCGGTGCTTCAGGAGAGGAAGAGAGGAGGAGAGGTACATTGTCATTGTCAAATGCCATTGTCAAACTGTCAATTGTCATTGTCAAACTGGCAATTGTCATTGTCAAATGCCATTGTCAAACTGTTATTATCAAATGTCATTGTCATCTTTGAGGAGCGCACGGGTCCATCTCCGGCTCCGAGGACGACGATGACGACAGACGTCCATCGTCCGACGACGTCATCGACGAGGGCGGATTCTATGAGGAAGGACGTCCAGAAGGAAGTGAAGAAGGAGCCGCAGGATACTTGGACGAACGAGGCCTCGCCGGATTGCAGTGTGGGCAGAGAGGAGACGTTGGTAAGCAATAATTTAGATGCATTCACAGCCAAAATATTTCGTCAAAATCAATTCAATGTACTCGGGAATGAGTTCATAAATACGTGACTGGGACGTTTGAAAACAACTGAATTAAAACATTTCAGAACTTCTCCTTCTCCACTCGCTCCAACTCCACGATGATCACTCGAGAAGAGCAACCGAGACCAACCCATCAACCAGCGATGCACAATGCAACGCGAGCATCTATGTCGAGCAATCAAGCACCGTCTAATGTTCAGGTGATCAATTTCATCATAGGTTAATGCACAGGGATTCGAACCCGGGGGTTCCGCTTCTTGATATTTTCAACATTGAATCTAGTTCATGAGGATAAAATTCAAGCAAAATCCATTCCAGATTCAGCCCAACACTCCCGCCATCCCGACCATGATGGACTTCTACAACGGAAACGTCGAAGAATTCAACGATAGTGTGGATGCTGCGCCCGCTGCAGCTGCAGCTCCGACGCCGACGACCCATGCGGCAGTTGCAGCTCGAGCAGCTGTTGCGTCGTTCCCCATTCCCCAGGCGACTCTGGCGCCTCTTCCTGCCGTGGAGTGGCAGGCGCGTGCTGTATCTACTGCGACCCCAGCAGCTGCAGCCCATACGACTCGCAGTTCCGCTCCTTCTCCACCTGCAGCACCTGCAGCATCCTCAGCTGCAGCAGCCGGATATGCAGCAGTCAAAGCAGAGCCCGTCGACGAGCCACCAGTGGAGGAGGAGCAGCCAGCGGCGCAAGAAGAGGAAGGTAAGGGATTATTTTGAAATACGTAAACTTTAAAAAAAGTAAAGTTGCTTCCATAATCAAGGCGATTTTACAGTCAAGGCGATACGTAAGCTGTCGCATAATTAAACTTTAGATAGATGAAAATTTGCAGAAATCCAGTGCAATCTCTGCTTCGAGGAGAAGGGCCTCGAAGTTGACTTGAAGTCCCGCGACGCTCTAATGGAGCATCTGAAGAGCGAGCATGGCATTGATGTCGGTGAGTACAGGCGATTTTGGAATTTTCAAATTCATCCCTCTTCCTTCTCCTTTTATTAACGGGAATAAAACTTTAAAATAAGCTATGAGATCACAGATGCCGAAGCAGATGAGGAAGAAGAGCAACAAGAGATGGAAGTAATCGACATCTCTGATGACGATGACGTCGAGGCTCCTGCGACCCCTGCAGCTGCTGCAGCTGAAGCAGCAACCCCGGAAGGTGGAAAGAGCAGAAAAGGTAATTAATATTGGGGGGATCGAATAAACTCGAAGTAAAACAATATTTGTATGCTAAATAGAATGTATTTTAGACAAGAAACGAAAGAGGAAGGCGTACGAAGAGGATGGGGCGTTCAACGCGGATGCAGCCAGGATCAAGAAAAAGAAGAAGAAGGGTGAGGGTGATTTTACCGTGCTTATCAGCCGTTCAAAACTTCTAGGGGGTGTAGCATTTTAGAACTGGTCATTTTAAAACTCTTGTTATTTCGATCTCATTAGGTGTTTTAAGTCATTTTATTTTTGATCCCTGTATAGTTCTGAAATGATACACCCCCACTTCCAGTGTATGGAAAATTCTTTGCATTTTAGATACTTTTCCATTCATTTTTGATTAATATGCATTTCAGAACCCGCCCCTCGTCCTCGTCGCTCTTGCACCATCGGACTGTCCTTCAAATTGGATGACAATGAAGAGGACGAGCAGTTGGAGAAGCAGGAAAGAGATAGGCATCAGTGTCCGCAGTGCGAGGTGAGCAACGCAATACAATATGTAACCAATCAAGATGGGGCCGTTCTTCTGATACCAAAATAGACGTTTCGAGGGATATTTGGCTAGAAGGGTTCTCATCTTTCAATCGATTAGAACGACTTAGAACGATTGCGACGTAAGCAATTGTGGCAATATTGAAAAACATGGCTGTTCATGGCTCATGGACATGGCTGTTTTATACTGTTGCTCATTTCGAAATATTTTCAGATGACCTACAGCTCCTCTTCAGTTCTCAAAGCGCATTTGCGAGACAAGCATGGAGTCCTGCCGTACGAGTGCGGCAGTTGTGAGGTAAGATACTTTTAAAATATTATTAATTAATTTAATAACGTCATTTCCTTTATTAATTCAATAATTTATTATTTTAGATGAAGTACGCTCGAAAGGCCGAGCTTGTGGAGCATCTGAGAAAAGAAAATCATGTCGAAAAGGGCTATGAAGAGGAGGAGGAGGAGGAGGAAACGAAGGACGAGGAGACGATTGAGGAAAAGGAGGAGGAGAAGAAGGAAGAGAACGAGAAGGAGAAAGTGGATGAGAATATGGCGGAGAATAAAGAAAACGAGAATAATGATGAAGGGAACAAGAACAACCAGGAGAATTATGAGCCCGTTCACTACTGCTAAATTGTTTCTGCTCTTATTTCATCTCATTGTTTAGATTCGAGTGCACTTTATTGCCTCCCCCTTTGCAAAGTCGATGACCAGTGATCTCGTTTATTGAATTATCTTGCTAGATAATACCATATTTTTATGTTCCGTTGCAGATATAAAATAATTAATATTTATCACTCGCATTCAAAAACATTCAAGGTATTCAAGAACAGTCTGATTGATTACACTGTTATCATGAGCATTATTTCTTCAACATTCACTTCTTCTTCTTCTTGTTACGCTAGCTTATTCGCACACATCGAGCTATAGAATTTGGCCTTTGATCCTTGGAAATTGTCATTATAATTAGAGTGCGAAATACGAATAATCGTCTCTCACCGGGCGAGAGAGTGTGCAAAATGAAGAGACGATTACCCGTATTTCGCACTCTATTTATTTATTTATTTGAATTGAACATCTCGATTCGATCCGAGTAGGGGTTTGTTATGGGATCGTCCAAATCAAGGATTGCCTTAGGGCAAAGTTAGCACCTCGGTGAGAAGAGTTCTCCATCCTTACTTTCAGAGAATAGTCGAGACCTCCCAGAGGATCGTTTGAGGATTCAAGATAGGATGCCACATTGAGAGAGCGTGCGAAATGGAGAGACGATTGTATTTCGAAACTGGTTGCTACCGATGACTGCGGAGGAGTGCCAGAGGGTATGTTTCTCAGAGGGGCAGGCTGGATGGCACCGACACTGGAGGAGCTCTCGACTGCTACATCGGATGTTGTCGTCTTATTCATTCTGCTCGTCTTATTTGTCAACAACTGTGTTTGCTATACGTTGCTCCATAAACAACTCTCGATATGTTTGTTATTAGCGTTATTATTGTAAACAACACAATGTGTTTACTCCATACGTTGTTCATAATTATAAACAACTATTATGTTTACTACATTCTGCTCTATAACTGTCAACAACTATCGATGTGATTACTTTCTGGTTCAGGAGAAGTCTAATTAATATTCTACATTTATCGTTCCTTCATTTTATCATTTATCATGTAAACCAATTTTTTATTGCGCCTAAAATATCAGGGTAAAATCGTTGAATCGTTCGCTGTGCTATGGGAGGTCGACTGCGAGCGGACAAAGTTGCAAAGCTGGAGGAGTGGAGGAGCAAGGTTAGTTTAAAAACATTTAAAAACAAAAAAAAAAACAGAAAAAAAACAAATAAAACCTGTAGGCGTACGGACTCGGCGGCAACCTGGGCAGTCTTCTCGGACAGACTCTCGACTTCATGACGACGATTGTGAGAAACAAACCAGAGGACAGGGCAGTGAGTTTCATCTTTTCTTCACCATAAGTTGTCAGCAAAAAAAACCAAAAAAACCAAAAAATTCACCAAAAAACCAAAAAAAAAACAAAAAACCAAAAAAATGCTTTTCTATTCGCAAACCGTTAATTCATAATCTGACACTATTGAATACTTTTCAGTCTCTGTGTGACAAACTTGCATCTTTTTCGCGCCAGAGAAAGGCCTCTGAGCGATTGGATAGAGGGTATTAATTTTTTAAAATTATTTAATTTTAAATTTTTTAAATTTTAATTTTTGTTAATTAATTCCTTTCGTTCAGCTCAACCCAACAGCGCAAAATCATGTTCGGTATTGCCGAAGGCTTGCAAATGATTGGAGAAATGCTGGCCGAGGAGAGAAAAGAGGCAGAAGAAAAGAAAGAGAGACAAGATTTCAGAAGGCAGCACGCACTACTGAAGACGATCAAGACGGAGTCTCCGGTGAGTTGTCCGGCAAATAGAAAATGGTTGATCGCGAACTGATTGTCTATTTTCAGGATTCTTCATCTTCCGGATCTAAGGAGGCAAGTATTGAGAAGCAGAGCAGCACCGAACATCATTCTGCTGATCAATCTAACGTGAGATTTTCCTGATATGTGTGCACCTCTTATATATTTGATAGGGGTATGTGATTTTAAAAGTATTTTTATTTCCTCCCTATCATATTATCCCTTTTCTTTTTATTCCTAGTTCTTGGATAAAATTAAAATCATCAGTTCCTTCATTTTCAGTCGTCTTCTCTCGCCGCAGCATACAAGCGCGATCGCATCGCTCTCGATGAAAAATATGTGAAACTGGTTCGTTTTTTTGTCTCTTTACTCCTGATAATTGTCCGCCCAGCAAACCCAGGGCCCGTGGGAGGGACTTGTCCCGAGCCATTGGCAACAACTGGTGGAATGCAACTAATGAAATGTTCCGCCCAATCCTCATCTGAGCAATTATTGCCTCATATGATAAATTTATTGATTTACTCCTGATATCCTCCTCTCCTGATAGCCTGATAGCATGATAGAACAACTGTTTTCAGAACCGCTGTGTCTACGGGTCCGAGAAACGTGAGAAGTCTGTCGTTCCTGAAGACCCAATGACGATGCAAGTCGCGCAAGTTGTCGTTAGGTTTAAATACACTGACGCTGCGATCACTGAAGAAGAAACACTTGGTTTCTACTCGACTCTCGCACGCATGGACCCGTCCGAGACTGCAGTAAAAGTCGTCGCTGCTGCGCTTCCGGCAGTTATGCCTGCAGCTGCTACGACAACCGAGGTTGCTGCACCTGCTGCAGACCCTGCCCCGTTCACGACCAGTGCAGCAACAAGGCCTGATGCTTCGGGTATCATGTCCACTCCTGAGACCACTCCTGAGACCAAGGCAGTTGAAATCTCAACTATGAAACCTGCAGCTCCTGCCTCTGTCCCTTCAACAATCCCTGCTGCACCTGCTGCAGCCCTCGGAACGTTCACGTCTGCTCCGACCATTATGGCTACCACTGTCACGACTTCCGCATCAAAATTCCCTCAGGCTGTCCTTGAAAAGTATGCTCTTGCAATGGCTGGAGCGATCGAGTCCCTTGCTTCCTCTACAAGTGTAGCATCCGCACCTACTGTTGTTACTCCTGTAACTCCAAAAGTTGCTTCAGCAGAGCGGAACACCTCGGCAGCCAGTACTCCTGGACAATTGTTGGCTTCTGCTGCAGTCACCGGGACCAATGCAAAGACTCTTCCAGTCCCATTCTTGAATCCTGCAGTTACCGCAGCACCCAGTCCTCTGGCTCCAATGAAGCCTGCGACGTCACCAGCAAAACTGGCTGCAGCGCACGCCTTGATGGATCTTGCAGCTGCAGCGCCTGCAGCAGTGCCCAAGACTCCGGCACTCTTACTGCCCGGCTTATTCCCGAATCTTCCGACGCATGCCCCTGCAGCAAAAGCAGCACCTGCAGCGCCTACCTCAAGTATCAAGATGGAGAGCTATCCCGTCCTTTCTGGACTTCTGAATGCTCCTGGAGCAACTCAACGAGAAAGTCGACGCCGAAAGCTGGATGACATCGGGAGTGATGATGACGACTACGCATCGAGGGGATCGAAGAGGGTCAAAACTGGTGAGTGACGATTATCCTCTCCTGAATTTCTCAATTTCCTTGTCTAATCCTAGAAAACATTCCAGAACCCACTCCCGCCCCTCCGCCAATCGCCAATCGACGCCCTTTGTGTGGAAAAGAAGCGAATATCATGAAACAATTCGAGGATGCCGGCCTTAGTGATGATGACTACGCTTCGAGGGGATCGAAGAGGGTCAAGACGGGTAAGTGACGATAATGATCCACATGCTCTCTCGCTTCTGACCAGTGCGAAGGAATCTGACCAATCAATCTTGTCTCTCTATTTTATACGCTCTCTCATCAGTCAGAGACGCTAGAGAGTGTGTGAATATGAGAGAGTCAGAACATTACTCAATCCATGACATTCCAGAGCCCTCCCTCGCCCCTTGCCCAACGGCCAATCGACGTCCGATGAGTGCCAAGGAGGCGAATATCATGAAGCAATTTGAAGATGCCGGGCTTAGTGATGATGAGCCGTGCGAGCTGGAGAAGTATAGGAGCCAGAAGGGTGAGCGACATTTGAAATCCGCTACCGCACTTTTCGGGACACATTGGTGAAAATAAGGCAAATTTCACTGATTTGCTAGTTGGTTGTGGGAATGGAGGATGGTCATGAGGTATTAGACGATGTCCGGGAAATTTAAGAGCCGGAAAATAGAATTCCGTCATTTTCAGGGGAAATTCGTGCGGATCAACGGGGCAGTAAACCGTAGACGACAACGATAAGATTATTAATGTCTTGGAGAAGAAAAGAAGTTAGAAGACTAGGAGAACTTAGTGCCCGTCCACCTTTTCGAATTAGAGTTCATTATTTTGAATAATCTTGTTTTACC
>LS546714.1:715616-769842 GCA_900490775.1 Pristionchus maxplancki
CTGAGGGACGGTATTAGCATGAAATAGAAACATAAATATCATAAACCGACATCAAAACAACGAGTAATACATGAAATACAGCTGACAACTCGAGCTTTCGAGGCAGCTGGCTCACACGAAATACCTAAAACCCGGCTTCGCAATAATCGCGTATCCGTTGCATTTTCGTATTTCACAGCTCAAATTTTTAACCTATTTCAAGCAATATTTCACCGTGCATGTTCCGGGCGATTTCCGGAATCAAGGGTGGACAAAAAATATGAAACAATAAAAACAATTTTTCATTGCGAATTCGCCGAGTGTAAAAAATGTAAAAAATGTAAATAATGTTCATTCGTTCGGTTTTGGGGGAGAAGTACGATACACTAGGAAATGACGCAACGGAAACAACAAGCTCAAATACTAAAATCGTTGATTAAAATAAATTGATAATAATTAAATAATATTAATTAATTAATTAAATTGCAGGCCTTCTCCCTCGGTGGCCCACTCGGTAACGTTCTCTCACGGTCCTTCGACTTGATCACGACGGTTGTGAGAGACGGATCGAGTGATGCGATGGTCAGTAAGCGATTTATTTAGAAATTAAAATAACTGTTTTTTATCAGCGAATTATCTACATTTAGCAGGTAACGTAGATAAGATGTGCATTAGCAGAGCAATAATGATGAAATTCGTATCAAAGCATAAAATGATTACGTCTGTCCGTCCGTCTGTCTGTCTGTCTGTCTGCTTGTCTGTCTGTCACGCTCCAAAAAACCAGAAAAATTATTCCAGTCAATCGGCTACTCACTCGAATCTCTCAAGCAGGAGCGGGAACTCGCGATGAGCAGGGATGGGCTGAGGTGAGTCTTTGATCTTTAATCTTCGATCTTTAACCGTCATTACCAACGGATCATGTACCGTATAGAGTTTCATTGGGGACGGGTAGGTTGGTCTATTGAGGATTGGGTCGACTTAGGGATTCATAATCCGTCTCCTCATTTGATACCCTCTCTAATCATTTGTATAATTAGAGCTGATAGAGCAAGAATAGATCTCATTTCGCGCGCTCTCATCGGTCGAAAATGGACCGATAATGTGTTGTGCTTCAGCGATTGTATGCAAACAAGTTTTCGACTATGTATTAATGGGTTCCAGATATTTGTTCTGACAATAAAAAATTAATATTACAGATTCGAGCAACTCCGCAACATGCTCTACGGCATGTCGGAATGCATTGGCACGCTGATGGAGTCGATCATCGAGGAGCGAGGAGGCGGCCTGCAGCAGCTGCAGCCCCCGCTGCAGTTGCTGCAGCTGCAGCAGCAGCAGAGTCCTCAGCTGCGGGATGGCTCGGCAAATGGCAGCGACACAGGCTTGCCGACGCTGAGGAGCGTCAAAACTGAGGCCGGGGTAGGTATTTCATCATCTAAATATCAATCATTTATCAAGCGTCATGTGGGTTGCCTGTTTAACGATGCTTCTTTTCCACACATATCGGGTTGTCTCGTAGAGTGGAAGTCATCTAACAATAACAGAATATTAATATGTTGATGATGACGAAATTCAATGCAGGCCCAGCCGCCCAGTCCGGACATCGTGATTCTGGAGGACCAGCCGTGCTCGAGCAAAGAGGCGCAGCCATCAAAATCAGCGGAAGAGTCGCCCCCAGCAGAGGAGGTAAGGCGATGATCGCACTGAATGATTCTTCAAAAATGCCATAGATAAAATAATAAATTTAGCCCACTCAACCAAAGACGGTGCCTCCTCTCAAGATACGCAGGATTTCCGAAGAGCATGCAGCAGCTAGCCAACCCGAGAAACGGGTAGAGGTGGGTTTTATTATTTTGTAACTCAAAAAGGCACTAGATCGGATGAGAACTATTTCGCAATACCGTCTCTGGCATAACAGTTGTCTCTCGCCTACTTCCGGTTCTCATCCGACCTCGCACCCTCAAAACATCACTTTGACTACTGGTACATCGCAATGTCATTCAGACTGTTCACCCGCAGCCCATTTCACCTAACACGATGGCATCAGTTATGGCACAGGGTGAAGCATCATCGAGTTCAAAGAATGTAAGTTCTCCATAAATCAGAGCCTGAAGATTAAAAATAGGTACATCCCGACTTCGAGACTGGGCTCGCTGGTGGACACTGCTGGACCAGTATCAGAGTCTGAATGTGGTTTTACTTCCAGGTTTCACAGCCGCAGACAACTCAAAATCCTACTACCAAGAGAAATATCTCTGGAGAGAATGCCGCAGTTAGTACGAAGAAGAAATCTCAACAGGTGCTTTGTTAATTGCATGTTAGGCCTATCTGATTGAACGACTCATTTCAGTCTGTGCAGCCTCCTGTCATCCCTCCTAATGAGAGAAACATCTCAGAAGAAGGAACTTCAGCCAGTATTCAACAGAAGGTTCAGCAGGTAAGCAAATTAATACATAATTAATAAATTAAATTATTGAGAACGATCCATATCAGCCTGTCCAACCTCCAGACAACCCACTTCACACTTCGAAGAGTATCATCCCTGACAAGACCTCGGCTCCAGTTAGTCCACAGAAGAAGGTAAGCAAAAGCTATTCAGCCAATTCGAGGAGAGTGGATTTTACAGGCTGTACAGCCCTCTCCTTCTTCAAGAACTATCGTTTCGGCAGAGAAGACTTCAACTAGTCTACATAAAGTGAGTGAACACAATTCAGGAAGATCGAGATGCATGTATTTTACAGCCAGTGCAGCCCCCTCATGCACCGAAGACTGTTATCACGGCAGAAAAGGTAGATTATACCTCAACAAGTTCACAGTAGGCGAGTGAACATCCTTGATTGCTCGTTATTTCAGGCCTCACACCCACAAGAGATTCAACCTCCGACAACTACCCATGTTGTAACTGCAGAGAAGACTTCGGTCAGTCAGCACACTCCGCCAATTCAAGAGGTATTTTATTATCCAGGACTATGTTGATCCAATAATTGCAGTCTACCCAGACTCAGGCTGCCCCAGCAAAGAGAAGAGTTGGGAGACCATCATCCTCTAGCAAGGCTTCGACAAGCAAAGAGGTGATTTCTTTCAACTCTCATTATCTTCAAATGTGAAGAACAGCCCTCTGATACCCCAATCTGATCAACGCCCTGAAAATCGACACTGATATTATTATAGTATTGAATTATTTTATTGTCTTATTAATAGAGTGCCTCAATCTATTCATAATTATGCATTCTAGACAACTCAACCCCAGACCGTCCCTCCTCTCATCGTGAAGCGGGCTCGCGCTGATGATCCCGCAGCGCTGACTACATCGGTATTGTTGTTGTTGTTGTTTATATTTTTTTAAACAATAACAAATTGTTTTTTTCAGAATCGCTGGAAGCGCAGCTGCGTCACCAACATGGAGGGTTTCTACAACGAGGACGAGGAGGCGGAGTGGCAGCAAGATTTCGCCGATTTCGACGATTTTGCTGCAGCTGCTGCAGTTGCTGAGGCTGCAGTCGCCACGGCAGTGCAAGTCTCGCGTCTTAGTTGCTCTGAGTGCGATCGGACGTTCGAGAGCCTGAAGGGATTTAAGAGGCACGCCTTCACTCACAAGGGTCAGTTTCTCTTCCCAAGATTTGGTCTCTTCATTTGACGTTCTCTCTCACCAGTCTGAAATGTGAGAAGAATGCAAAGTGTAGAGAGTCATTTCTTGGCAAGCTTGGTCGAACTGCCAGTTCTAACTTATTGAAAGCATGCAAATCAGCGTACTTTCAATATAAATATATGAGATTAAAATAAACAAATAAAAACAATAAACATAACATTTGCAGCCGTGCGCTGCCCCGACTGCAACAAGTTCGTTGCGAAGGAGAAATTGGATAGACATTTGGCAGAGAGACACGCCCGATTCAGTGCGGAGTTGTGATTAACTTGAAACTTAACTTAGTAGTAGTAAACTTAACTTAGTAGTAATTATTTGCAAATATCCGACTATATTTCATGTTTTTTGTTGCCTAACTTTTCGAAAGAAACATGAATAATTTATAGTTAATCTTACACGTAGCTTCTACGTCAATTATATTAAATTTTCAAAGCTAAATTTGGTTACAGTATTCCCATCTTTATCATCAGCTCTTGTATTATACTCAGATGATCTCACTATTGTAGTTGTATGGTCATGGTAGATGGTAAGCAAGTCATTTATTTTCTATTCCATCTAGACTTTGTATTGTTCTGCTATTTATCATGTTTTTATTGTCATTTCGATGGTTCGATGAGAAAAACAGCGAGAATATAAATAAAAGTTTATCCATAAAATTAATTTCATTCGATAAATTTCTTGCACGCGCTACGAAGTTTCCTATCCAGCACTGACGAGAATAACATTACTTGTTTCTTCTGAGGAGCTTGTTTGAATATGTTTTCCACATCGGTTCGCAGTGCTGAATTTGGTAAAAATTGTTTAGTAAAGTCTTTTTACTCACAATTATTATCCATTATTTTGTCACATTTGTCTATCACGATGTGCTTGACTTTGTCGAGCTGGAGAGCACCAGACTGGACAAGCGAAAGAATCCGATTGGGCGTTCCAATGGCGATGTGAGGACAGGAATTCTTCAGGTTTCTTTGATTTTTATTGATGCGATCGGCTCCGCAAAGTGTACTTATCTTAATGAATGTTTGTGCGAATGTTCAAATATAGAGTTACTGACCCGGATATCTGTAAATAAACGACTGGTAAACCTCTTGAATTCATTGCAGAGTCGAAGCACAAGTTCGCGGCTAGGACACAACACCAGCACGGACACTTCTCCATCGATTGGGACTAACTGATGGAGGATTGCCAGTAAGAAAGTCGTGTTTTTTCCGGTTCCAGATTTTGCCTGGCAGATGAAGCTCATTCCTCGCATCGCTCGAGGAATGTACTCGTGTTGGACTGGAAAACAATTATTTATGATATTCGTATCTAGAGTTCGAAATTCGGAATGCCGTCTCTTCATTTCACACTGTTTCCCACCGGTCTGAGCAACGACATTTTCTCACCTTCTGAGGGATGTTTGAGGCCAATATCTGAGATTGCTCGAAGGAGATCATCTTTCAGGAGGAAACTGGCAAACCCGCTGCTGTGAATGGGATCGAATGTTCCCTTAATGATTATTATTTTGATTGTTTTATAAACTATAAAAAAAATACCTCCAAATTGGCTGCCGGCGAAGGGAATGTTGCTGGGATGGGAAGAGGCGTAATAAACAAATCCTTAGCCAGGTGCCTTCAAATTATGACATATTTAGCCTGTTGACAACGATGGAAATAGTAAATTATGCAGTAAAAGCCTCTCACATATCCGTTTTATGCTCCCAATAATCACCCTCTGCGTGGTACATTTCCACGTCAGTCAGTTGATACATTTTCTGGTTCGCGAAGGCGTCCTCACTGTCAATTCCTCCGAAGAAGAACAGCCTCCCGCACGAAACGAGCAGTGCTCCCCAAATCCTGCGAGTTGCCGGGTTCATTTTGGCGCCCTAGGCCATCCTTTCTGGAGTCCATGGATTTAAGCAAAGGTTACCTGCTCAAATTCGTGCCGTTAAGAGTCGTCCACGCATCAATCACTGGGTCGTATCGTTCGACGATATTAACTACGCCGTCATGCGACGCTCCTCTTGAATATTCGCGCATGTTAGAACACTTTGATTGCATCTTACCCTCCCACGGCATAGATGTGTCCATTCAGAGATTCTACCGCTATGCCAAAGCGCTCGTACTTCATAGAAGCGATTGACGTCCAACTGCAGAACAAAATTATATTTATAAATAATGATACTTTTATTAGTTAATACTAGGGTTGTCTAAACGATCGCGATATTACGAGCACGCAAGGAGGAGGGGTGCGAGCTCGCGGTATTGCCAGCTCTAGTATATACTTATTCATGTTCTGAGCGTTTCAAATACCGTAATCAATCAAGAGATGGAGATAAATCACCTGTCTGTGACGGGGTCGTAGCATTCACCGTCAGAATATAATACAAAATCACAGCAACCTCCGATCACTGAATATTTGGACATTGTGTTGTAACCTTGCGTAGGACATACCGTACAACTTTCCACTGACCACACAAGATTCCGGGTACCTTCGTGGTTTGCTCATTGGTTGCACAGAAGTCCACACTGTATACAACTAATTATGTGCAAACCAAATAATTAATTGGTCATAAAATGATCAGAGAACCCTATTTACCGTTCTTCGCAGGATCGAATCTGACCACTGATGAAAGAACATTCGTAACATCAAATCCACCGACGTTGTAGCTGCAAAACGTTACTACGTTTTCCACGAAATTTGACAAATAAATGGTCCGCTCGTATGGGCAAATTGACGGGAAATGCGTTCTAACACACCACATCCATTTATACACGTTTAAATAGGTTTTAAGTGTATTAAAATAGTTTCTAATACTGTTTCGCATTGTAATTAAGTCAGCTGCAATTGAAATGGTTGGATAGATCTATTGCAAAGCTATTCGAAACCAAACGTTTTTAGTCTGCGGAATTACGTCATGTCCGGACTATTTAAAAAAAAAGTAGTATGCATCGCCGTAGCAAATATTTTACTCACATCATTCCGTCTAAAAAGGACACCGCTTTATCGTACCGTTGTGTGGGAAGATTGGGCATCTGTAATTCTAACTATATTTATAACTTTTACTGACTATTCTAACTATTCTAACTCAATTGAGTACTCACAGAAAACCATTCATTGAGATGAGTGTCGTAGCACTCTGTTTGCTTGAGATGTGGATCACTTTTGAAACTTCCGTGCATGTAGAACTGGAAAATGCAATATCTGTATTCGAAATGTACTAAAAATGACGAACCTTTCCATTAACAGCAACCATCGTTGTGGCGCGTGTTTTCTTCAAGTTGTTGCATTCTACAAATGAAATATCATGTAGCCATTTCCTTTATCACCTAGTTAATATCATGTGCATCACAGGTTCTCAATCTACTGATGTTCAGCTTTCATAATAAATGATTGATTGCAAGTGCGAATATGTACTCCTTACTCGTCCATGTGTTGGAAATGGGGTCGTACACGCTCATATCATCCACATTCTCCTTCTCGCTCTCCGCACGAGTTCCTTCAATTAATTGAATTATATTTTGCTTGAATCGGGTGAAATAACGATGTTCACAGGTAGGGCGAATCGCGATTGAAAGGCTCACCCAAGAAAACGATCAATCGATGCGCATCCTCGCAATTTCGACTTGCTGTCTTGAAAGATTTGACGGGGATTAGCGAATTGTTTGTGATGCATTCCTGATTATCAAAAGATTACACCTATTTTTGCGCAAGTTCCAGTACCTTTACTTCATTAACAAGCGCTATGCATTCGGGGTTGTTCATTATCCAATCCGAATTCTCAACTGTGGAGATGATAAACTCCATAGAAAGGCGAGCGCAACGAACGCTTTTTAGCAAGCTAAAAAGGCGTCAGAGGATTGTTTTTTCCCCATAAACCTTACCGAATCGCAGGTATCTTTCTATTGTGATCATTTTCTATCCATCGCGCAACGGCTTCGAAAACCTGGATGAAATATATTTTAGCAACTTCAAGATACTTGGATCAACCTGTTCCTCATTCACAGCGTGTCAGAAAGGGTAGATAATCCAATTATCGCGTCCGAGGCCAAATGCGTGTCTCATTTCCCCTCCCTTTAATTCTCGCCCTTCTCGAGTGATCGGAGCGGTCATGAGTAAGAATAAAAAAAGCTTTTTGCTCAAAATGACCCGTTTTGACAAATAGATTGGGTGAAACGTAACCAATTCATTCGAAGTTGTTCGCCGTGTCGCATCTTGGTGTTCCTCATACGGGAAACTAAATAACACACCTACCGTGAATAGGAACCCCTACACCATTATCATGAAAGGTTATCCAAATGAACCGAGCTACATAGTTACCGGAGCAAATTTTGAAGTAAATGTCGTACATTCGAGTTAAGCATGAAAATATGGTAATTTCTGCATGTTTTTCGAAAACAAAGCCTTTTCTTAAATATCTGCTCCGGTAACTATGTAGCTCGTTTCATTTGGAAAACCTTTCATGATAATGGTGTAGGGGTTCCTATGCACGGTAGGTGTGTTATTTACCTCCGAATATGTAAACATAAAAATTATCATGGAAGCTTTTAAAAATAATTAATCATGCTAACAAATGAAGAGAGGTACAATAGAGTATAGTTATACAGTTCTGATATTTTTGATTTGCATGATTGCTTCTTATCAGTAAGTTATGGGATATGCTTCACAGATATTTCTTAAACGTTGTATTCAAATGACCATGAAAAGGGGTCGGACACGGAGAACAAAGGAGTTTTCCCCTTCCGACACGCTGTGTCATTGTCCACATAGAGCGAGTCTCGATCGAGCAACACAACGAGTAATTCGATATCTATTTCCAAAAACTCGGCAGTTCCACTGATAGGCACAAAGTTCATCTGAAATTTTCGGATTTCAGCTATCAAATGTCAAGAAATAAATCATAAACTCACATCAATGAATCTGAGCACATATTCATCGAGTTTGTCGTAGCCGATAGATTTGAAGAAAATGAAAAGTGGAAGGGCATTTTCGAAGCATATTCGCTTTCTCATGAATCGACCACATTCGTCCATAATTGAGTCTTGAATTTGATCTTCTGAATTTCAGTTAGAAAGTCGAATCGCTTACAATCTGAAGATAGGCTGCTCCCATCATCATTTCTTGAACGTTAGTCACAGTGATGGTAAGAATCCCAGTGTAGACATAATTCAGCAGATTCTCGAGTGTGGCAAAATCAAATTCTGGAGTGACGAAACTTTAGCGAACGCAAGTAATTTGATTAGCTCACCACAAAAATTTGAGGACAGATTCACAATTCCAGTGGAGTTTTCGGTCATGGAAGAATTGAAGGCTCTATTCTACTTTAGAGGTCCCATGAAAGTTTACCGGTCCCAAAAAATTTCCCCGGTCCCAAAAACGGGCAAGAAAAGTTTCCCGGTCCCATCAGAGTTTCCCGGTCCCATGAAAGTTTCCCGGTCCCATAAATATTTCCCGGTCCCAAAATAGAGAGTGGAAATTTCCCCGGTCCCATGAAAGGTTCCCGGTCCCATCATAGGCTCTCTCATTTTAGCTCATCCGGTCATTTCCAATGCAAAAATTGACCGGTCCCATCTTTTTCGGTGCATTGGGGAACGATATTGCTCATTTCTAATAGACTTCGTATTGAAATTAATTTGTATCGTAGAGAAGCCTCGCCCCCTAGTTGTCCCCCAGGCGCAGCTTGCCGCTACAGCCATTCAACAAGTGCCTCAGCAAGTACTTCCTGCTCTGATTGCCGCTGTTCCAGCCCAGCCAATCCCTGTCGTCTCGATTGTTTCTGACACTACTTCTAATGTACTGGAACCGCCGGTCAAGCTGCTCCTCATGTTACTGGGAGAGAAAACCCTCCCAGAAATGCAGCGATTATTGCCGCTTCTGCAATCTCCAAATCTGGTAGCGGAGGAGGAAGAGCGATCAATTTTTGCATTGGAAATGACCGGATGAGCTAAAATGAGAGAGCCAATGATGGGACCGGGAAACTTTCATGGGACCGGGGAAATTTCCACACTCTATTTTGGGACCGGGAAATATTTATGGGACCGGGAAACTTTCATGGGACCGGGAAACTCTGATGGGACCGGGAAACTTTTCTTGCCCGTTTTTGGGACCGGGAAAATTTTTTGGGACCGGGAAACTTTCATGGGACCTCTAAAGTAGAACAGAGCCGAATTGAATAGAGCATGGAAGTACTTGCTACGGGCACTTAGAATTGCCTGAGATAAAAATAATTGATTTTGAAGTAAAATTAAAGGAACCTTGTGCCCATACAACTCATTATTTCCAATGATAATTGTTGCATCGCTGCTATTCCTGTCGCTGCGTTGTTCGGCCTTGCATAAATAGCCCTGCAAAGGCTGGATATCTCAACGGTTGAGTACTTGTATTGTTCAGTGTTTAGATTATAAATTATACTCGATCTGGAGATGAGATATTGACAAACGGCAAAAAGTATGGTCTTATTCAGACTTAGAGGGACACATTGGAACCGATAATAAAGGGTCTCGGCTACTTCGGTGAATCACTTGCGGTCTCTAATTATAATAAAAAGCTTAGGAAAAAAGAAACGAACCTCGGGAACAGAGTGGACTACTGTGACTTTACGTGTGTGATCGACACCTTGCAGTGATATTTTTGCACCTGCGATTACGTTCAATGATCAAGAGCAAGAAAATATAGATTACCGCAAATATTATAGACCGAATCTTCCATTACGAGACTTCTTGATTTAAAGGGACTATTAGATTCTACTTTACCTCTTCAACTTAAGTTTGTGTATTTTGTAGACGCACTGTGATGAATCTGTGACTAACAAAGAATTGCCACTGGGTGCATCACTTTATATTCTGTCTCATGGAGCAAACAAAAACGTCTAACAAACTTGTAGGAATCCTGCTGAAAGATTTTGCAGGGTAGATCTATAACTATATATCACGCCTGTCACGAGAGAATCGAGCTAGAATGGCAATTCTTGGTGCGGCTTCTCTTTGATTTTGCTCAGCCATGTTTTTCGGCCCGCGGTCTCTAGTTGAACTTGTGCAAGTCATCAATCTCAAATCTTTCAGACGACTCATCCACAGCCCATTTCTCCAAATACGATGGCATTAGTTATGGCACAGGGCGATGCCTCATTGAGTTCGAAGAAGGTGAGTGTTATTTTTTCTCAAATCAGAGTCTGATGCTGTGGAAAAATTAGGGGGAGATTTCCTCCTCGAGTGGAAAAATTGGTAAGGAGGAAAAGGAGGAAATCAAAATTTTGAATTGGCGCCTTTTCAGTATCTCGCTTCTCCGTGGAGCTAGCGACTTGGAATTTTGATAGATGGGTTTTCCACCCCTCAGAACCCTATAAACGAAGTTTCAAGGCGCTAGCTCTACTAGGAAGCGAGATACTGAAAAGGCGCCAATTCAAAATTTTGATTTCCTCCTATTGAATTTTACCACCCGATTTTTTCCTCTTCTCTTTCCTCCCCCCATTTTTTCCACAGCATCAAGGTAAAGGTAAAGGTACTTCCCGACTTCGAGACTGGGCTCGCTGGAGGACACTGCTATGCCAGAATCAGAAAAGTCTGACTGTGGTTGAATTTCAGGTTTCACAGCCGCAAACAACTCAACCTGCTAAGAGAATCTCTGGAGAGAACGCCGCAGTCAGCAGTCAGAAGAAGGTTCATCAGGTGCTGTGTTAATTGCATGTTAGAACGGCCAGATTGAACGACTCATTTCAGCCTGTACAGACTCCAGCCATCACTCCACCAACGTCTAAGATAAACATCTCTGGAGAGAACGCTGCAGTTAGTACGAAGAAGGTTCAACAGGTGAATATAATTCAAATCAAATAATTAGCATTATTGAACGACTCATTTCATCCTGTGCAGCCTCCAACCATCCCTCCTCCATCAACTAAGAGAAACTCATCTGGAGAAGAAACCTCAGCCAGTAGTCAGAAGAAGGTTCATCAGGTAAGTAAATTAATTCATAATTAGTAATTTAAATGAATAACTGAACGATTTCCAGCCTCCAGACAACCCGCCTGAAACGAGTAAGACTATCCCTGACAAGACCTCAACACCAGTTAGTCCACAGAAGAAGGTAAGCAAAAGCTATTCAGCCAATTCGAGGAGAGTGGATTTTACAGCCCGTACAGCCCCCTCATACACCGAAGACGATTATTACGGCAGAAAAGGTAGATTTTACCTCATCAAGTCCTCAGAAGGCGAGTGAACATCATTGATTGTTCGTTATTTCAGACCTCAAACCCACAAGAGATTCAGCCTCCGACAACTACCCATGTTGAAACTACAGAGAAGACTTTGGTCAGTCAGCAGGCAATTCAAGAGGTACTTTATTATCCATATGAGCTAGCACAATTTAAACAACTGTTGATCTAATAATTTCAGTCTACCCCGCCTCAGGCTGTCCCGGTAATCGCAAAGAGAAGAGTTGGAAGACCCTCCTCTAGTAAGGAATCGTCAAGCAAAGAGGTGATCTAGTACAAATTCACCTTAGTTTTCTTAAAAACAACGTTTTTAATTGTTGAGAAATTTTCGCTTCAGCCCGCTCAACCCCAAGTGCCGCCTCTCGTCGTGAAGCGAGCTCGCGCTGATGATCCAGCAGCGCTGACTACATCGGTACTGTTGTTGTTGCTGTTGTTGTTGTTGTTGTTATTGTTTTTGTTTACTCAACATGTTTATCAGAATCGCTGGAAGCGCAGCTGCGTCACCAATATGGAGGGTTTCTACAACGAGGACGAGGAGGCGGAGTGGCAGCAAGATTTCGCCGATTTCGACGATTTTGCTGCAGCAGCTGCAGTCGCTACGGCTGTACAAGTCTCGCGTCTTAGTTGCTCTGAGTGCGATCGGACGTTCGAGAGCCTGAAGGGATTTAAGAGGCACGCCTTCACTCACAAGGGTCAGTTTCTCTTCCCAAGATTTGGTCTCTTCATTTGACGTGCTCTCTCACCAGTCTAAAATGCGAGAAAGAATGCAAAATGAAGAGAGTCATTTCTTGCCAAGCCGAACTGCCAGCCCTAACTTAATGAAAGCATGCAAATCAGCGTGCTTTCAATATATTGATATATAAATGAGATTAAAATAAACAAATAAAAACAATAAATAAAATATTTGCAGCCGTGCGCTGTCCCGTCTGCAACAAGTTCGTTGCGAAGGAGAAATTGGATAGGCATTTGGCAGAGAGACACGCCCGATTCAGTGCAGAGTTGTGATTAACGTGATCATGAGAACTATTGAATGCCCATATTTATCAGTAGTAATTATTTGCAAATATCCGATGATTTCCATGTTTTTTGTTGCCTAACTTTTCGAAAGAAACATGAATATAGTTAATGAAATATCAGAAGCACGGCCTAGATAATTATCTTACTCGTAGCTTCTACGCCAATTATATTAAATTTTCAAAGCTAAATTTGGTTACAGTATTCCCATCTTTATCATCAGCTCTTGTATTATACTCAGAAGATCTCACTATTGTAGTTGTATGGTCATGGTAGATGGTAATTGCAAGTCATTTATTTACTATTCCATCTAGACTTTGTATTGTTCTGCTTTTTATCATTTATCATCATTGTCATTTCGGTGATTCGATGAGAAAAACATCGTGAATTTAAATAAAAGTTTATCCATAGAATTATTTTATTCGACAAATTTCATGCACGCGCTACGAAGTTTCCTATCCAGCACTGACGAGAATACCAGTACTTGTTTCTTCTGAGGAGCTTGCTTGAATATGTTTTCCACATCGGTTCGCAGTGCTGAATTTGGTGAAAATTGTTTAGCAAAGTGTTTTCTCACCTTCACTATTCATGATTTTGTCACATCTGTCTACCACGATGTGCTTGACTTTGTCTAGCTTGAGATCACCAGACTGAGCAAGTGAAAGAATCCGGCCGGGCGTTCCAATCGCGATGTGAGGACAGGAACTCTTCAGCATTTCTCTGTGATTTTGCACCCGATCAACTCCGCAAAGCGCGGTCACCTTAAACTGTTTGAATGAATACTCAATGTGGTTATTGTTACTAACTTTGATATCAGATAAACGACTGGAGAACCTCATGAATTCGTTGCAGAGTCGAAACACAAGTTCGCGACTAGGACACAACACCAACGCGGACACTTCTCCATCGATTGGGACTACTGATGGAGGATTGCCAGTAAGAAAGCAGTGGTTTTTCCGGTTCCAGATTTTGCCTGGCAGACGAAACTCATGCCTCGCATCGCTCGAGGAATGTACTCGTGTTGGACTGCAAATAAATTATTTATAATAATCGCATTTAGAGTTCGCAAAATTTAGAGTTCACCGGTCAGAGCAGCGACAGAGTACTCCAATCGTTGCTATGTTTCTCACCTTCCGAGGGATGTTTGAGGCCAATATCAGTGATTGCTTGGAGGAGCTCATCTTTCAGGAGGAAACTGGCAAAACCGCTGCAGTGAATGGGATCGAATATTCCCTTAATGATTATTATTTTGATTGTTTTACAAACTATATAAAATACCTCCAAGTTGGCTACAGGTGAAGGGAATGTGGCAGGGATGGGAATAGGTACCACAAAATAATCCTTGATCGGACCCCTGAAATTATAATTGTTCAATCGCAACTATTTTTAAGACTCACATGAGCGCCCTATTTTCCCAGTAGTCTCCTTCCGGATGGTACATCTCAACCGATCCGTTGTGGTATTCTCCACGCCAGAAGGCGTTCGTAGTATTATAACCTCCGATCGCGAATAGCTTGCCGCACGCAACGGCGAGATTATGCCACACCCTGCGATTCATAAGTATTTTATTTTTAAGTCCTGCACCTCAACTTAGCGCGTAGTGCGGTCAATTTTTACGAAACAAGTATCTCACCTTCCCATCTTCATTCCATTGAGAATGGACCAAGTGTTCGTCGCAGGATCGTATCTTTCTACGTTGTTTATTATTCCTTCTTCGTCGTTTGCTCTGAAACATGCATGATCGTAACGCCTCAGACTGCTACAAAAACTGAACAAAATGTTTAAAGTTACCCAACCAGGACGAAAACAATTTAAAATTGCGCGCTTTTGTCGGACCGGCCAAACTCGAACGGTGATTGGACCAAAATGAAAGTGGGCGGAGTCCGCCATCGAAAACGCACTGTTGCCTGCGGTTCAGGCTCGAACCAGACCAGTTTTTCCAGGCCGTTTTTACGCTGATTTTTGATTTTCTGACTTTTTAAAATACGCGAGCATTACTAGTTAGAACATGCTCTATCCAATGAGATAATAAAATAAAAAGTGAAAATCGTCCATGTTGGGTAACTTTATACTTTTATTGTGTTTTTACCCTCCAACTACGTAGATCTTTCCATCTAGTGCTGCTACATCGAAGCCCCATCGTGCGTATTTCATTGGAGCAATCGGAGTCCAGCTAGAGAAAATATAGTTGTTTGCATCCAAATATATCTCAATAACCGATGCATACCAAAAACCATACCTATCCATTTCAGGATCGTAGCATTCGCCGTCTAAGAAGAAATTCCAGCGTTCGTCGCAACCGCCGATCACTGAGATTGATGTTTGAATTTCAATGTACAACTACCAGAAGAGCGTCGTTCCCCGCCTACGGCGTAGATTTCGAAACTCGACCGATTTCATCATGTTTCGCAATTCCTAGACGGCGCGACTGGTTTACCTTTCCCGGGGGGACACGCACGCACCCACGATGACGCCTGCGCTTTGTTAATAGTAGATATCTCGTACCGTACAGCTTGCCATTTATCGCACATGTGCCGAGGTTCCTACGCGCCTTCGTCATGGGTGCTCGCGCGTACCATCCTGCAATGGGCTTCAATTGTGAGCACCTCGACGTAGTCAACCTTGCGTGGAAGGGTCGTAGGCTTCCATGGAAGTGTATACGTTGCTGCCATCACATCCGCCAACAACATATCTGAAAATATGAAAATGAAATTTGAACTGCATCTCTATTCTCACATTTCCCCGTCAATCACGCATGTTGATTTGGCGTAACGTTTCAAGGAATAGTTCGGCATCTGTGAAGCAGATCGATAAGGATCAAATCTGATGAACGATACTTACGGGAAACCACTCATCGAGAATAATATCGTAGTACTCAGAAATCTCCTCGTGCGGAGTTTCTCGAAAACTTCCGAATATGTAGAACTGAATTTATAGTTTTGCTATTTTTAACTACCTTTTGCACAACCTTTTTATTGAGTACAGCAATCGAAGTTCCACGTGTTTTCATCAGATTCTTGCACTCTGAACGTTGAAATAAGAATAGGAAAAAAAGCGTCCTCACTTGTCCAAGAATCAGCAATCGGATCGTACATTACCAAATCATCCTCTTGTGGTGATTTGCTGTTCGCGCATGTCCCTGAACAATGAAAAAGGCCTACACAACGATTCAAGAAGCTCCACGTTTCCATAATCTGAATTGCAAAAAAAGCGAAGCTTACCCAAGAGCATAATCAAACTATGCGCATTCTCACAGTGTCGATGCGCTGTCTTGAAGGATTTTACGTTGTTCAGAGGTTTCCTTTTGGTGATGCATTCCTGATTACTAAAAGATTACACCTATTTTCGCACAAGTCCAGTACCTTAGCTTCATTAACAAGCGCGTTGCAATCGGGGCTGTTCATTATCCAATCCGAATTCTCAACTGTGGAGATGATAAACTCCACAGAAAGGCGAGCGCAGCAAACACATTTTAGCAAACTGAAAACGTTTATTGAATTGAGTTTCATTCATAAACCTTACCGAATCGCATGTATCTTTCTAACAGGATCACCTTCAATCCATCGAGCAACGGCTTCGAAAACCTGAATAAAATCTGTTTCTGCAATTTAAGAATGTCAGAGTCTACCTGTTCCTCATTGTCGACATAGAGCGAGTCTCGATCGAGCAACGCAACGAGTAATTCGATATCTATTTCCAGAAACTCGGCAGTGCCACTGATAGACACAAAGTTCTTCTGAAATTTTCGGATTTCAGCAATCAAATGTCAAGAAATAAATCATAAGCTCACATCAATAAATCTGAGGACATAGTCATCGAGTTTGTCGTAGCCGATAGATTTGAAGAAAATGAAAAGTGGAAGGGCATTTTCGAAAGTTATTCTCTTTCTCATGAATCGAGCACATTCGTCAATAATTGACTCCTGAAATTGTTCATATGAATTTCAATAAAAAAAGTCGACGAATCGCTTACAATCTGAAGATAGGCTGCTCCCATCATCATTTCCTGAACGTTATTCACAGTGATGGTAAGAAGTCCAGTGTAGACATAGTTCAGCAGATTCTCGAGTGTGGCGAAATTGAATTCTTAAATTGAAATTAGAAAAAATAGGATTTATCCAAAATTCACCGCAAAATTTTGAGGAAAGGTTCACAATTCCTGTCGTACTTTCGGTCATGGAAGAATTGAATAGAGCATGGAAGAACTTGCTACGAGCACTTAGAATTGCCTGCGATAAAAATAATTGATTTTGAAGTAATATTAAAGGAACCTTGTGCCCATACAACTCCTTATTTCCAATGATAATTGTTGCATCGCAGCTATTCCTGTCGGTGCGTTGTTCGGCCTTGTATAAATAGTCCTGCAAAGGCTGGATATCTCAACGGTTGAGTACTTGTATTGTTCAGTGTTTAGATTATAAATTATACTCGATCTGGAGATGAGATATTGACAAACGGCAAAAAGTATGGTCTTATTCAGACTTAGAGGGACACATTGGAACCGCAAATAAAGATTCTCGGCTCTAATTATCGTCCGGAACGAAAACATCGGGACATGTAACAAATGTTTCAAACGGTGACAAACTTTTGTAACAACTACCCGTAACACTCCATTTGCGTTTAATAATCATAAATTGGTTACCAATCGATTCGCAATACTCGACTTTCTCGATGAAATTGCATTTAAAAAGATTAAAAATAGCTAATTATTCGATAATTAGCGATTCCGTGTATTTAATTCCCGGTCGTGAATACGGTAGCTCAGGGAAAGTCCCATGAAATCCCAAAAATCTGACGCAATCGTCCGGCCGCTCAGAGCTACCGTATACACGACCGGGAAATAAAAACACGGAATCGCTAATTATCGATTAATTAGCTATTTTTAAAATTTTTAAATGCTATTTCATCGAGAAAGTCGAATATTGCGAATCGATTGGTTACCAATTTATGATTATTAAATGCAAATCGACTGTTGATACAAAAGTTTGTCACAAATTGAAACATTTGTTACATGTCCCGATGTTTTCGTTCCGGACGATATAATAAAAAGCTTGGGGAAAAAAAACGAACCTCGGGAACAGAGTGGACTACTGTGACTTTACGTGGGTGATCGGCGCTTTTCAGAGAAATTTTTGCACCTACAAATGCGTTCAATGATCAGAGCAAGGAAATATAGATTACCACAAATCTTGTAGACTGGATCTTCCATTATGTGATAGTTTGATTGAAAGGGACTATAGGACTCTACTTCACCTCTTCAACTTAAGTTTGTGTATTTTGTAGACGCACTATGATGAATGTGTGACTAACAAAGAATTGCCACTGGGTACATATCTTTATATTCCTTATATTTAATAGTGGGAATCCCTGCATCCCAAGGTGTCTAATATTCTCACTGAACCTGAATCTTCTTGCGACTGACTCTTTGAGGGAGGACGGATGAGAGAGAAAGAGCAGGAGTCAGGTGCTTAGGTCATTGTTAGACTTCGAAATACCGGTAATCGTATCTTAAACGCCCATTAACCTAAAAAACAAGCCTTAAGAACAATGAAAAAAAAAGAACATTCCAGGAAAATCGTTCGTTGCACTTTCCAATCTCGCGAACTGCCCCATTTCTTAGCTTCTCGATGAAAAATAAATTGTCTAATGTATGATAAAGATACTTCTACTGCATGATTTGGTCTTCACGATAATACACAACAATGCAATTTCTACTTCAATCTCAATCTTCTTTCGCAACTATTACCTCTCAAAATTCCGCGTCATTCATAGAATGATAAAGTAGATACTGGACCTATCTATATACTTGCAACAACGAATTTTCTGGCCTAAGTTGCGTTTGTATGGAAAAAAGAATGAATTGATTGATATAACATTTGCCAAATGCATTTTCCAACTCACTCACACTTAAAAAAGATTTCCAATCCACTCAACGTAACTGCATACTTTACTCGATACCACTTGGCATAAAAGTGCATCGTTCACACTGGGATTCACATTCGAAATGATCCTTCTCCTCCTCTTCCTCGTCATTTCTCCCTTCGCTCAAGCTCTGGACGGTAAAGCCGGAACGGTGGATACGGATGAGTATCCCGGTTACACCCAGAACGTATGTTACCGTAGGCCTAGTCAGTTTGCGACTAATAGGCTACCGTATTCGATAAATTACCGTATACCAAATGCAATCAGTTCTCGATTGAGAACCTACCGTATTCAGGCGCACATCCAAGGCATCTTCGGTTGCGACAAGGATCACGTTCGTTTCGTGCCTCTGAAAGGAATACAATTGTATTTGTATGAGGAGGATACCTTCTTTGGTGAGCATGAGCTGATTTTATAATTTTTTTTAAATTTTGAAAAAATGCTTTCAGACAAGCACGAGGCCGACGCCGTTACCAACGACGAGGGACAGTTCCTACTGAAGGCGTCTGTGTATGAGGTTGTTGTTATTTACTGTTGTTGTTATTATTGTATTTCGATTGGTTTCAGAAAATGTCGGAGCCCGAGACGTACGTATTCGCTGCGATTTCATGCGATTTTATCCGTGCTGACAAGCAATTCGACGGATGCGAAACGCTGGTCACGGGTTCGGGTGGAGCTTACAAAAGAGCGAAGTGAGTCAATAAATATTTTTTACCAACAGTAAAAATCAAATGAAATAAATAAAAATAAAATAATCAAATAAAAATAAAGCTTCACCGATCACTGTCCGCCCGGAGACTCAGTCGTGATCCATAGAAGCTTGAAGACTTACGAAAGACCTAAATTAGGGCAATATGACCTGGTGAGAAGCAATTCCTTTAGGGATAGCTAAATATTTTTTTTCAGAAGTGCAAAATTCAACTCGGTTTGGCAGATTCACTCAGCTCTACTGTGAAATCATTCAGAAATCCTCAAACTGAGAGGAAACAGGTCTCTCCATTTCTCTTTATCTTTCTTTGACAGTCAGTGAAACAAGAATCGCCATATGTTTTCAGTCGGACTCGCCTCTGCCCAAGCTCAACTTCGAGGGGAACTTGCCAAAATGCCAATGGGGTCACCTTCCTTATCACGGCGAACCGTGGTAAGGAAATGGCTACATCTGAATCAACAGATCTTAATTTATGATAAAGTTATTATTAATTTATCATGAACAACAATAAAAGCATCGGTCACAGAAACAACAATGGGCATCGCTTTCACACTCGTCTTCTCTTAGTCGCGGGAGGCCCACAGACATTAGAAATGTTGGAATCGATAATCACGAAAAAGACCTGGAGATTCTCGAAGAATAATCGATAAACGAGAACAATCACGAAAGTTGAAGTTCGATATGTAGAAATGGTTGGAAATGAACGATGGACAATGAAAGTAGGTGGATGTGGCTGATTGTGAGCAATTTTACTTGGGGGGAAGACGCTGTGGACTTTGGCACGAACACTCGGGTTACAATCTACGGAAGGGATAGGCACATAACATTATTATTCGACAAGCGAGATGGATTGTGGATCGCTTAGAGTCCCTCTGCCCGATTCGTCTGGAGCCTCCTTCTCGATGCCATTGGCACTCTTCTCAATCCTCCAATTCCGTGTGCACACCGGCTTCTCGCACCTGAAATGCGCACGGTGGAGGATTGCTGGTGATGTGGAAAATGATTCAAATTTCTATACACAGTCACTAATCTGTTTTACTCCAATATACTTGATTCCAGTGATGATAAACCAAATAAGCTTCCCAAACCCCGACCTTGAGCTCGAGTCGCGGCACCATCTCGATGTCCGCTCGCTCTGATGGCAATCTCTCTAGTCTGATCTGGTGGCCCTCCTGCAACTTTGATCTTTGATCTTTAATGTTTATCAATCAAGGACAGGTCAGTAATGCTTTCTCTTCTTATCCTCAGCAGCATTTGCCACGGAATCGTACTAGAGAAGTTCACTTTTGCTATGAATCGCCATTCCAAGGTCCGTTCTAGCAACAGCTGATCAAAACCCTCCTGTAAGATCGGCGGAAGCAGTAAGCTCTTTTTCGGAGATCAATCACCTATTCCAAAACTTCTTCAAAAATGCATTTTCATGAATTTTTTTTTCGAAAAGTTAGCTAAGACTGACCGTGAAGAAGTGGGAGGCGTAGACGAGGAGACCGATGAAGACGGAGGTCACGGACATGACGATGAGGGCCCCGAAGGTGCAGACCAGCGGGAACGCGATCACCTGCAAGCAATATCTCGACTGTTTAAATTTCGGAGAAAACGAAGCTTACAATGACAATAAGAAGAAGATGTCCTATCGTTGTTTTGTTCCTTTTGTGTGACCCCTATTGTAACTACGTTTGACCTGGATAAATGATGATGATGATAAAATTTAGACCTGCCCATCCCGGACTGAGACTAAGCACTAACTAACAGTATTCGCTGAATACTATAGTAGTTGATCAACTGACGACGAGATCTTTCGCCAGGGAGAGGTACTCTTGCAGGGAGGTCTGCGCGAGGCTCACTCTGTAGCGCTCAGACTGCAAAATTTTTATTTATTTATTTTGATTTAACTATTCTCGAAATAAGACTGAAATTACCTCTTTGACCTGCACCTGCATGATCTCCAGGATGGCGCTGTCGGCCATCCACAGACCTGCAAAGATTCAGTCTCAGCGAAAATTTCCTCATGAATGATTTAGAACACGATTTAGAGCATCACTGCATTGAATGATAGCATTGCGCTTCAAAGGAAGAATCACTAACCGAATCGAGCTGATGCGATGCCGATGAAAAAGAAGAGAAGTGACGGAGAATTGTCGAGCACCCACAAGAAGTCCTTCACATCGGCCTGCAAATTAGTCTTTATTTTGAGTGTTTTTTCATTCATCGCTAGCTTATTCTTCGTTGGCAGAATGCCAAGTGATGCAAATCTTGCCACTCTGACCGGCGAGAGAGTGTGCGAAATGAAGAGACGACCATTTCGAACTAATTCGTCGACTCACCACCTCCTTCTCTTTCGCGTCGATGATCTGCGACAACGCAGTTGAGCCCCAGCTCTGAAATCGACTTCGTTCATCAATTATCGTCACACACGTTATTCCTAACGAATCTTCTTTGGCAATACCAAAAAATCAAAATAGCCATGCATTTTGAATAATGGAACTTGAATATTCGATAAAAAAACATTTTCGAAAATAAAAACCTGGACAGTGAAGTTGCGGGCGTATCCTTGGACGTCGAACTGATTGCCGTCGAGCCAGATGGAGACAGTCGTCAGGTTGAGGAACAGGTTCTGCAGCTGAAATGGGCCAAAATTACAATTTGAAAAGTGAATAAATGTTAGCAATGGAGGATAATAGCACTTACAATGAGGCCGAGGAGTCCGATGAACACTGTGGTGTATTTGCACTTGCTGAGCAGCTTGTAGCTCCATCCTCCGGCGAAGCCCAACGCCGCGCCGCCACCTGTAAGGGCAATTGATTAGAAACATGGTTGGCAGTCGGGAGAATGAGGGTAATAATCCTCAGAGGACACGATTGGACAGATGCAAAGCAGCAAAAATATACCATTTCTTCAGCAATTGTGTTTTCTATGAAAATGGCACAATATCGACTGGAAAAGTGGCGAAAGCTGACTTCTGAAGGCCGACATCATGAGAAAGGAGACGTTCTGGCCGTTCCCGAAGGCGATGCCGATCTGAAATGAATCAGTGAGGGTTTATCATTATAGAACTCAATCATAATTCTAAAACGTGGGTTCGAGATCGGTATAGCCCTATTTCTTTCATGATTATACTTGAACGGCTAATCGAGGAATTCTGAGAGAAAATTAAAGAGAGAAATCATCGAGAGCCCACGATTTAGAACTCATCGTGAGTTCTAAAATGACCAGTACTAAAACGTGAGTTCTAAAATGATACACCTCCTGAATCAGATTAGTGAAATAGAGACCGCCTAGAGAAAGAATAACTGACATTATCGAATCCCAGGACTGTAAAGTACAGAATGGCGAGGGCGATCATCGGACGACGGCACGATTGGCGCCAGTAGACCTGCAAATGTTTATCTTTATTTTTCTAGATTGGCTCTTATTATTATCTTACAACTGATAGTGTTTCATTGATAGATAAACAACAATGAGACATCGTTCCGCTAAAGAAAAAACAATCTTGGGATGGGACACTCACAGGGAAGCTGCTGGCGAACAGCATGCAGCAGTTGAATGAATCCTCCGCGTCGATCGATCGGGGCTCCTCGTCTGCATTGTTTAATTAGCAGTAATTAATAGTTAATTAACTAATCAATGCTCACCCTTGCGTCTCAGGGCGGGAGTCCGGTTGTAGACGTGCCTCACTACGGCGGCTTCAATCACCCAGCTCAGAAGATTCCACAGCGCGAAGAGGAGCGCCGAGTAGGGCTGAAACATCCGTTTTCCTTCTTTTCGCACTTTCAAACCAGTTTTTTGCGTGTTTTTCATGGTGATTTTCCATGCATTGTGACGAAAGCACGCTCAACATTGTTTTGGCTCTGAGACGGCAACGTTCGTTCTCGAGAAATGGCGAATTTTTGACCCAAAAGATAGCCCGGAAATCCCGTCACCAGTAGACATTTTTCCTGAAAACTTCTCTATCAAAAGTTATGATAGATCAAGGTTATATTACCTTTCCGATGAGAGCGAAGGCTGCGGCGCACAGGAGAGGAGCGAAGCATGCGGCGACGTTGTCAATCCCATTGTTCCACGCGTTGTGTGCTGCAATGAACGATTTGTTGTATTGATCTTGTTAATTACCTCGTTAATTAATCGTTAATTACCACTGAATGCATTTCCACACATTTTTCCTTTGTAGCACGCCCCGGCAGTTGTTCTGAGTCCGATGCTCTCTCACCCTACACTTCGAGCTAAACAGCACTCACTGGATAGTGTCCCTTCTTCGCTGTCGTTCACCAAGGCGACGATCCAATCTTTCGTTGTCGCCTGTTTCTAAAATGGAAGAATTCAGAATGATCATAGATTTGGTTGAACGTTTGGTAATGGATGAAAGCACCCGACCGCTTATTTATTTCTATATCTTGTCTCTTCCAGGCAGTTTCTCAATTCTCACTATACCATAAACCAATTTTCTCATTAATTACTTGTTTGTTTCAAATGAAGGTTCAAAGCTCAATAACTCAAAAGGTGTCCTTTTTTTAGAAAGAATAAGTAAAACAAATCATTTGAAAATATAACCTGTGCTTCGGAGGCGACGCGGGAAATGGCGTTGAGGAGGAGAGCGACGAAGAGGATGTACTGGGATTAATCAAATAAATGAATAAAAAGAGAGAATAAAAAGAATTAATTTTCCATTAAAACGAACTATTCACACTTTTCAGTTGATAGTAAAGAAATTATAAATACTCAGTAAACAACTGTGCAAAACTTCGTTTCCTACCCTAATTTTCTCTAACCCCTCCGATTCGACGACGGATTTTCTATGCTCTTCACGCAAATTTTCTTATCAATAATTATATCCCTCGTCAATTTGGCGAAAACGAAATAAGTCACACTTATCAATAATAATATACTACTTCGCGGGTTTTTTTTTAAATTTAATAATCGATATTAGCCGAAGAATGGTGCGGAAATGTCAAATATTGATGGAGTGACTCACCATATTCCGTTGGCTGTCTCCGAAGACGTTATCCAGTGGCGTGAAGAAGAGAATGGCGGAGGCGGCAATGCTCAGGTTGTTGATGGCGAGAATCGTCTGCATGCCTGAATTTAACTAATTTTTTTGAAAATAAATAAAATTAAAATATATAAAATAAATAAAAACCCACCGACGTGCCGCCTCGTCCTATCGAGTACTCCGCCGACGACGGGGAGGCAGATGGCCTGCAATGTCTTTGCAATCATGTATTGATGCAATTACTATGAGACAAAAATGCATTCCTGCCCGTGTTTCAGAAACGATTGTGTACGAAAATTCCAAAATTTGTAAAAAGAAAATAGGATTTGTTCATTTTTTCTGTTTTATAGGTAAATTGCAATAATTATGGCGCACCTTGTAGTTGCAATTCTTAAATTTTTTTAAAGACAACCAAATGACTGGTAACACAAGAACGCACGTTCTCTCCCTTGTAACAAGTAACTTCCTTGATTTTCAAAGTCTAATTCTTGACTCTAAACTCTTTCTGGAACTCTTCTTCACAATTTATTGTAAGTGATAATAACGGAAATAAATGAATGAATGAATGAATAATTCTCACTTTTAGGGCGGACTCGAAGAGCTGGCCCAGCGCCACCCAAGTCATGCCACCCACGTCAGCGATGAAATACCCGATGGCATAACACCACAGTCTGTCGCCCTGAGATGATGATTCCTAGATCCTTTTTTTTCTATTCCGAGAGCGACTGAAAAGAGCACTTACGAAACAGCTGATGGCGAAGACTCCATTGATGGTCCATGCCGCGCGGAGGTATCTGGAATGGACTGATATTCAACACGGATACTCCTTAAATTTGGCGCCATGTAATGAAAGGTAACCGCTCTAGTTGATGGATAGCGTGAAATGGCAGGGAGATATTCTCTACCACTTGTTACGGCGCCTGAAGTAAAGAAGGGACGAAACGCGCGTAATAATGCCCTCATCTCTCCCTATTCTTCTGGAAAGAGTTAGAAATACGGGTCGTTTTTCTTTTCTTGTATGACCCCTATTGTGATTTCCTTCGACCTGGATAAAAATGATGATGCTTTTCATGCACTGCTCTAAATGGTGAGGAAGGGCATGAAAGCAACAGTGAAGCAATGTCAGCAAGAGACGACAGCCTGTATTTCGAACACTACTGGATGCTGGATTCCGCGACAATTGTATTATCTAGGCCCTCTGACACGCTGTCGATGCCCCTTCAACAAGAGGTGAGGTGAGAAATCCTCAAAAGTGATACTGTGATCCCGCTTACTTGAACAGCTTCAATTATTGTTTTGTCATGACTCATTAAGTTCACTAGCCCAAAACGACAATCCTTGTCTGTGATTTCCTTTTCTGCAATGGCTACCCTTCATCTCATTCATGATACATACTAACTGAAAAAATCAACTGACTCCCTCTGCCTGGCGTACCAGAGATGAAGTCTCTGGAAGCAGTTCATTGTTGCCGTCGCCTGCAAGTTGATCTTTGATCTTTCGATGAAAAAAAACAGGAGAAATCACGTCGCGATCCACTCTTCAAACTGATTACGACGCGATGATTTCCACTGTTTACTCATTGATGAATAACCGAATAGGCGGCAAACAAGAAAACGAACATGAAAAGAGCCGACCGCACGCGAGAGTATCAGTGCAGTACAGTATGCACCTAACTGCATGCAGTTTGCAGCGAAGTAAACGGTTGATGAGGGGAATGACAACGCCTCTGACAACGAATGGCAACGACAATAATACAATACAATACAATATTTACCAGTGTCGCTTTCTGGGCGCTGATAAAGATGAGGTGCAGAGGGCTGTTCTTCACATTTCGAGTGAAGATAATGAGAGTTGAAATAAATCACCTCTTTGCTTGACGATGCCTGACTAGAGGAGGTTGGTCTCCCACGTTTTCTCTTTTCGATTGCTGGGACTGCCTGAGCCTGAGCCTGTGAGGTGTACAACGACAACGTTACTAATTTAAGGCATATAGCGTGTGAAGTAAGAAGGAGGAGGGAAGTGTGCGAAAGTTTGCGCTTACCAAGTCCTAGCTAGATAGTTTAGCTCTGAAAACAACGGCAAGTTGTGCGACGCTTGAATCTCAATGCTAAAAAAGATATTCAAGTCACAAGTGATTTTCACTCATTTTGGTATTTTCATGCATTTTGCCGTTTTCGTGCACGAAGTTGATGCTGTACTCACTCTTGATAGCTTCCCTAACATAAGAATTAGAGCTGAAAACAATGACAAGTTGTGCGACACATGAATCACTACTAAAATAAATTTTCCATTTTGAAAGTTCATCAATTTGCATTTCCATTTTGTTTCTTTTTCTCTATTATTTCCTCTCCTCATTCTCCTCCTTTCTCCTCTCGCCGACTGGTCGCTCGTGCGAAATGGGCGAGTTCTCTATTTTTTTGCATATTTTTGTTTATTTTATTATTATTTTTATATTTTTAAATATTCAGGCCAAGTCTTCGCCGTCTTCTCCGACGAAATCTTCAGCGATGACTACTTCTCCTGCGTTAGTTATGAAATTTGTTACCCAGATCAGTCCTGAAAGAACAAATTTGACTGATCAGAACAATCCTCCGCAGTTTAGCTGCTCTCTAGACCTCGAAATATGAGTCACCGTCTCTTAATTTTTCACACTCTCTAGCTCGGTCTAGTGACAAGAGAGTGCGGAGAAAGAAGAGACGGTGACTCATATTTCGAGGTCTTCTGCCCCCTGGTGTCTTCTTTAGGCATTTTATAATCGCACCTTGCAGTCCGATTCTGACAGTGATTCCTCCTCCGTCAGCTCCTCGCTCAGTCTGTCGGATCTATCGGTGAGATCTCAGCTCTCCCCTCCCTTCGATATCGGAACAAACTCCAGCTGTAGTTGAATTTCTTAAGGAGTGCCTAAATACAAGGAGGGAGATCGCAATACGAGGAAATATTTGTGATTCTCCATTGCAGGACACCGAGTCGACCGTGTCGAGTGTCGCAGAGGAGGAAGAGTGAGGGGATTTAATTATTAATAAAATATATTTACATATTTCGAAAATCATTTAATCAATTCGTTGCAGTGAACCGTACACGAGGTTCTCTCATCTCGATCAGAGGTTCGAATACTCGTCTAACTCTCTCCATTTCATGCACTCTCTCGCTCTGTCTGGGTGGCGAGAGAGCACGTGAAATGGAGAGAGACTGATCATGTTTCCCTATTTTCTTACAATTGTCACAATTTCAGAGAGATGAACACTGTTTCCTCCTCTTTCGCCTGAAGAAATCGTCGTTCACTCAAGAAGAAATCACAACAATTTCCAGTATTTCGTTTGCATCTCAATGATAAATGTGATTTCATCTCAGATTGAGTACCCGGACACCACCAGGCGGGGGTCGACTGTTCCAGTCTACTGTAAAATCGCCTTGATATCTTTACCAACTTTGCCTTTTTTTCCTCAGATTGAAGTTCCAAGAACATTGATGAAGTCAAACAGTGGCTAATCTTCTTATCCGATCGCTGTAATTGCTCTAATTTCTCGTATTTCTGCGCTCTCAAGCGCTCACCCAATCATCCCAATTATCATCTGGAAAGTGGCCCGTTATCTCTCTCCTCATCACTATCAGGACCGGATAAGTGGAAAGGTAGTGGTGTCATACCCACCAGGCATTCCCTCGTGGTTGTCACTCCTTCATGGGACCACCCACAGGGTGTTCAAGCGGACCACCCACCGGGAATCTGGCCCACTTCTCACATATCTGTGGTGCAATTGGCACCACTGTGCGTCACTAGACTGAATCGCACCTTCCGTCTCATTTCCTGTTGTTCTCTCGTTGTCAGAATTATCGTCTAAGAAGTTATCGTTTGCAGATATCTCTCATTTTTAGAAAAAAAATTCGCCTTAATGGCTGATTCTGAGAAGAAACTGCTTCACATTCTGGAAGTAACTCGTCAGAAGGCTTCAAACCTCCAATCAATGGACGGAGCTGGCGATGCCATAACGAAAGCTGTCAAACTACTTCAGGCTTCGATCAACCGTGATCCTGCGGTTGGGTTTGTTTCATTTCTGACGATCCCATGACCTTTTTGCATACATTAAAACGCATCTCTTCTTCATTGAAAAGTGATTGCGGTTTAGCGTCTGCTCAGAAGCTTGTCAACGATCTCACGGAATCATTGCGAAGCACAATAGAATGGATGGTTGAGAGGAAAAGGAAAGAAGAAATGAAGGAGAATATTCAGACTATCAAAACAGTTAGTGCATGGTCAACCCTACTTCTTGATATTCCTTACTTCTTGATATTCGTAATTTAGACATTTCTAATTGTCACTGACCATCACAGGAAATCAACGATGACATAAGGGAATCGACTGGAACCCTAGACGACCTCTTCAATGCTTCCCAAGTTGGAATAACTATGAAGGAAAGTGAGGGAAGTCACCCCACGAAGGACGTAAAAATTGAGGTGAGATTTACAGTGAATCGTGAAGCAACGTTTAATGAAAACTTTCAGCGTACCTACCGCTCCTGCACTAAGATAGTCTCATATCAAGAAACGATTGATGAAGAAGTAAGCACTAATAATTCATCATCGCATGAAGACTCGGAAACAGAGAATGCTCATAGTGCATGGTCTGATGAGGAGTCCGAGGATAGAGATGAAAACTCCGAGACTTATTCGAGTGATTTTGACAAGAAGAATGCTCCTCAGAAACAGCCATCGAAGGTTCGATTTCGACTAGATTATGTTGTTGGCAATCACATTCTTTACAGAAGAAGCGGATGTCATCTAGGAATTTCAAATCAACGAAATGTGACGAATGTGGTAAAGAATTCACGACTGCTGGAACGTTGCGAGTGCACAAGCTGACTCATCTGGGTTGGTTCTAAATAGTTCTGGAATAATTCTTTGACTATTGTTTAGATGACGAAACCGCGAAGAAACCCTACGTTTGTGACCAATGCGACAAGCGATTCACTCAAGCAGGATCCCTTAGTGTCCATAAGCGCAAGCATTTGAGTCAGTTGACGTTTTACCCTCTCTTTTGCCATATTTTTAAGTAAAATGCTGATTTTTAGAAAAAGACGACCCGAAACTGCTCAAGTTCAAGCGAATCTGGAAGTGTAAAGTCTGCGGGAAGGAGTACAGCCATCACTCGGGACTGTGGGCTCATGAGAAGACACATTTGGGTGAGGGACCTTGAGGGACCATTTACCTTGCGGCGATTTCATTTCGAAAAAGGGCTTTGGGTCAAAGAAGCTGTGAAGGAACAAAAAATATTCAGATCAGTCTCAGCGCAAGAGAAACTTCAAGTGTCAGCACTGTGGGAGGGCTTTCACCCACAAAGCAATGATGAAAGGGCATGAATTGCTGCATACTGGTTAGTTCAATTTGTCGATTATTTCACAGAAAATATGATTTCAGGCGATTTGAGGTTCAAATGCGAACTGTGCCCACGTCAATTCAACACGAAACAGATGTTCAATGAGCATATGGACAACCACGAGAAAGGAACTGTCAGGTGAGATTTTCAATGGAATGAATGGGACTGTGATCATGTAACTCTTCAGGTTATGGAGTGGCTTCAACATAAGCAGAAATCACAAGTGCACTCTCTGCCCGAAGCGATTTAGGAAGGATTACGAACTAGCCGCTCATAGAGGCATGCAGGTTTGTGCTTACAATTAATACTATTATACGTATCGGCGAAGGAATCATTTCAATGTGTAGAGTTGTCTCATTCCAGATGATACGGTCGGATCGTCGTCTGATGAGGATGAAATTGAGGTGATAACTAAACAAATATTCCCTTGTCAACAGTGCAAGAAGGTGTACACGTCAAGGCGCAGGCTGGAGAGACACCTGAATTATTATCATGGTAGATGATCCATTCTAATCCGTAAAAGTAGCATTAGATTCCCCATATCATGCTACGGCGAGATTATTTTTTATAGTGCTCGTGGCATTACTTGCAAGGATTAGAAAAACAATCGGCAATGAAAGCTTTCCAGCCGAGCGCCCATTCCCTTGCACTCTCTGTGAGCTGAGTTACAAGTTGCGACACACCTTGGCTTATCACATGAAGATGGTTCACGGCGAGGGGGTAGGTAATGATTAGGGTTCTGTGAGCCAACAACGATGTAACGTTCCTTTCTTATATCCAGGAAGACACTACAGCGCGAGTCCCTCGCCCCTTCAAGTGCGAGCACTGCCCTAAATCATTCACCACCGAATTCGCCCTGGAGGAGCACAAATCGATTCATGCTGGTGAGCTTGCTGATCTTTAACACATTAGCACTTGCAAGTCCAAAAAGGACCTTAGGTCCCGCTCGGTGAAGCATCCAACACGCAAGGTGATTCATTTCGCATATCCTATTCAGGTCCGTCCTCCTTCAAGTGCTCCCTGTGCTCGGATGAATTTGCATCGATAACCCAACTCGTAGTGCACAAGAAAACAGTGCACGACCCGAAACCATTCGAGTGTCGTCGATGCGGAAAGAAGTATGCTTTTTTCCATTATGACTATTTTCGCAATTTTAATACTTTATAATAAGTTCATCATTCTAGATTCGAGGAGATGGACCAACTAACTGAGCACAAAAGACTGAGCAAGTTGATGAAACAAGCGGGATATCAGAATGGGTGCTCGACGAGAGAACCGGGGAGTAGATCAAACTCAGCCTATGCCGAAGAGATGGAAGTCGTAGAGTTGCAGTAAATATCATAAATGTCAATTGTAATAATATTGATCATGCTGTCAAATAAATTTCATGGACCATTGGGTCAAGAAAATCCCTTATTTTGTTTGCATCTCAAAGAAAGATTTCATTTCATCTGTCTCTGTTCCCACTGGGCAATTCTTTCCCAGCAATGCTCACCCTCTATCACCCTGCCGCGTCCTTTCTGCCTATCGGAGTATAGTCAGTGTGGAAAGATGTAAGACGCCTAAAGGAATGCATAGAATTGTTGTTGACTCTATGTCCTGTCTTGATCACAACATGACCTTGCTTCTTTCCATTGCTTAGAGACCGCAGGCTCCGCCCACTTTGTGGGGACGGGGAATCGCCAAAAAACTGCGCCGAGGAAGCACACTTCGAGTTCTAAACCGTTTCGGACGAGCAAGGCCGCGTTTTGTAGCTAGTACCCTCCTTCACAAACGACCCGTGGCGCAACTTGATCGGACAACTTTGCGTAGGTCAAAAACAACAAAACAAGTACCCAGATAGCGGATTTAGTGCGTACATTGGTGCGCCTCTCGTAATTAATGCGCTCTATTTTTATAAGACGATCAGAACAAAAAAAAACGAATATCAGAAGTGTTTGAAATTTGTGCTTGCCATTCAAAGATTACAGTCCGCGCGTATTTATTTGATTCCGACTTCCGCTGTTTATCTCCAGCACTTGCAAAAGTCTTGCAACCTAGTGGATTCGAACCACAAGGGCTCCGACCTCAAAGCAGAAGCGCTACCACTGCACTATCGACGCATGTTACGGAGAGCTTTCTCGATCCCTCAAGATCACTGTGCATGGATTTAGGCTCCGCCCACTGTGTATTACTACCCGATTTCAAGATGATCATGTAGGGAAATTTGAATGCACTTTTTCAGCTGTAGCGCGGCTTAGAGAAAAGGTATTCACAACGTCCAAAAGTATGATGTTATTGGGGTCCTGAGGGATAGTTCGGCTACTGTTTTGACAGCAGTAGATCAAAACGGCTATTCACCTTGCGGTCTCTACCATTGCTCTCATAAATGATGAGTCATTGCATCCAACATTGTGTTCACTCTGCAGTCCGTAATCTCTTTATCCGTGTGTGAGTGATCTCTCGTTTGTGCAGAGTAGTGGTAGTCGTTCTCCTCGTGTTCTCATGTCAAAACCCGTGTAGATGATTCAACGAGCATGAACACATCTTCATTGAAGCGATTGGAGGCAGTGCGGGATAAGATGAGTCGACTCTTTTAAATCATCTTATTTATTTTATCCAGACCGTCAATTTCTCTACTAACAATGGAATAGAGAATCTCGTGAGCGACTCAATTGATCTACTCAATGCGCTAGTTCAAAGCGATGTAAACTCTGAGGTAACTTTTCGAGTGTTTTCAAAAACTATTGAAATTAAAAGCGACTGAAAGAGGCCACATTGCAACTTGAACAGAAGCGCCAACTCAATTTGGCAAGTTATCAGGAGAGGTCCGTTTTAATGCTGATGTAATTTGTCAGAAATTCTTTCCTCAGAGATTCGCCCATTCGAAGTCTGTCGTATGGATTGTGCGAGTCTCTCAAGAATACAATGGGATGGTTGTCTGAGAAGGAGACGAATAGATAGGTTCAAACTCAACACGGAGGTGAGAATGAATGTCACACATGAACACCAGGGCTGTGCAAAATTTTACGACACTCGAAGGCGAGAGAGCATGCGAAATCGAGAGAGTCGTAAATATTTTGCGCAGCTCTGATAAACCCAAGCATTCATTCCTCGGAAACTCAACCTTTGTTGCAGCGCCGTCGTCGTTCTTCTGTGGGTAGACGGCGACATGATTGGCTGGAAGATGAGGACGAAAGAGAGAAATCAGATTCCGGAGCATGGTCTGACGACGGATCAGACGACGTCGGCGACGACGAAGGGAGAACGTCTACGTGCAAGGAGAAGAAAAGCACAGGCCGTAATTCTGCCACTTGCAGGATCTGCAATAAGACATTCACATGCAGAGGAACACTGAAGATCCATCTACTGACGCATGAGGGTGAGCATCCGAAGTGCCTAATTCCTTCTTCCAAAAATCTTATTCGGAAAAAAATAAACCTTCCACGATTCAGCAAATTCTTAGACAAAAAGAGTATTATTCCCACGCGGCCATAAAATGTAATTCGCGGAGAATCACTCTACCATTCCAGAAGACGATGAAGCCAAGCGACCCTACAAATGTGATCAGTGCGTGAAGCGATTCACTCAGCCAGGCTCGCTAAATGTGCACAAGCAGACACATCTACGTCAGTTTATCACCAGAAATGTTACATAAACAATCTTACCATTTTTGACACGAAATCGCGCACAATAGTAGTAGTGTATGCAACCAGAACGAATAACGATCAATTGTCGTTTTTTCTTAATTCCAGCAAAGGATCAACGACGATGCAAATGTGATCGATGCGGATTGGTGCTCTCGGCTAAGCCCGCCCTAGTGCTTCACATGCAGACACATCTCGGTTAGTCTCTTTTTTCATTTAAACTTGAAAGAGCAAAGTGAAAATGAGCTTACCCATATTTGACCCATGTTTGACCCAAATTCATTTCATTAGAGATAGCAAAGGTTAATACACAGACCGGGAGTCGAACCTCCCGGGGCTTCCGCTTACCCATATTTCGCTTTTTCAGACGTGGCAGATCCGCAGCAAGCAATGCTGAAGTGGCCGGTCAAGTGTGATGAGTGTGGAAAGACGTTTAGAGCCAAGCAGGCCCTTGCACTCCACATGAACCTCCACACTGGTGAGTAGAGGATTCACCGCTTTTTAACGACACAGCATTCTGTTCCTACAGAAAAGGGGGGATCACTTTACATATCGAACTGCAAATTCGAAACTTGAGAGGGTCCTGAAACATATCCCAAATCTCATTCTGAACAAGGGGATTAATTTTTGAATTTTCCCGCGTTGCCGTATTCGTGATATGTTTCAGAGATATCTCAAATTGCGAAAGTGTTTTGCAGTTCGATTATGGTAACGCGGGAAAATTCAAAAATTAATCCCCTTGTTCACCCTTATCTGGAGAGAACAAAGGGGGTCAGAACGCTGTGACGAGAGAGAGTGAAAAATGAGGAGAGTATGGCGTTATTTCCATAAATGAGCTGTTTCGTCATTTTTGAAGCTGGTTTGAGCGCATTACACTTGTACACATAGATTCTCTTCGCCCTTTCTTTTCTAGATTCTTCTCTATAAATGTGCTAAAATGCAATCCAGATTCAGCGGCACCATTGTGACCCGGTATAAAAGGCAACCATTGACATGTTTTCCAGGCAACTTCCCACTGCAATGCCAATTGTGCGGTCGGGGATTCAATTCAAGACAGCATCTGAATGGACACTTGGACAGACACAACAGGGAAATGCAACTGAGAGTGAAGAAGAGACGGTATATTTGTCCGAAGAAAGTCAGAAAGGATGCTGAGTTGGGTGGTGTGCTTTTACATCTCGTGTGACATTAAAGATGTTCTACTATCAAATGAAAGTATTGGGCCCTCTAATAACTGGAATCTTCAGATGGCACTGTGTTGTCTTCAATTGAAGAAGAAGAAGGGGAAGCGCTCACTAAACAAAGACATGAACAGAGCGCCTCAGACGATCAATCAATCAATTTATCAAGTCAGGCGTTAATCTCTCAGATAAATGAATAATGTGCCTCAGACGATCAATAATAGTGAATGATAAAATGACGAATCGTTCATGATAAGTATTCCCTGGCACTATGTTAATCTTTGCTTATATTTGTGTAGATATGAGGCTGAAATAAAGTATTTATCATCATTGACCCTATCGCTACTACATCCACACTCCATTCAATGGGGAGTCTTAAATGCAGCATTTCCATGCTCGGCACAGGAAATTGCGGCAGCTCGATCGGACTCCCACCCCCTATAATGAGAGCGGGGGCATCCACTGTATCCTTGCCCTCGCGACGCTCTATACCTCAAGAGAGGAGGCAACCGATCTCGAGACCTCATGCCATCTGTCAGATCAGGCGACTCACTTCTCACCCTAGGCGGTCTCTCACTGCCCCTTCGCACTATCGCAGCCTTGCTCACTTACTGTCATTAATTAGTGCTCGCTTGATCAATATCTGAATCTCCATCATTTCTTGTTCGTTGATTCCTTTATTTATAATTATGTTCATGTTCTATTTCACTGTACCTTCGAGCAGTGAACCTTATTTCAGAAAAATGCCTAACTTGACAGGAGTTTCGAATGGAATCTTGGAAACGACTAGGCAAAAGGTAATACAAGTATATATTCTGGTGAAATTGTAGCTTTCTCTGGAAGTCTTTCCTGTCACGAAAAAGCACCGCGATCTTCTATAAACGCGCTTTTTAGGCCTGCGAGCTCTCATCGTACGACCAATTCGGCGATTGTATTCAAAATGCCGTCACATTATTGAAGTCCTCGCTCGACAGCAATGCGAATCTTGAGGTTTCTTTTCAAATTTTCTTAAACTAAACACACACTCCTCATCATTAACTTTTGACCTTTACCTTCCGTTCAGAACCTGAAACGCGGCACCGCATTTCTGGAGAAGAGCCGCAGTCATCTTGAGGATAACTCATCACACAGCCTTGTCTACAAGCTAACAGAATCCATGCGAAGAACGGTGGATTGGATGTCTGAGAGGGAGAAGGAGAGAGGAGTGAAATCGAAACCTGTAGGGAAGTTAAAATGGAGCTAAATGACATCCTGACTTAGGAAATCAACGAGAATGAATCATCCGACCAATTCAATGATCTATGCAATGTGTCAGTTGTTGGAACGGCTGGAGTGACTGGAGAGGACAACCGATCTGATCCCAAGGTGACCAAAACAGAGGTGAGAATTGAAACTTTCACTTTATATTACAAACATAAATGACTTCAGGACTCAACAACTTCTGTCCCGATCTATCCTGTAAAGACAGAAATTTATGAAGACCTTGAAACTGAACTGCAGTCAATCTCATCATATTTGCATGACGAACCGGAAAATGTTGAGGTGACCAAGCTCTGTTACGTACGGAACGATTTATTCATTCAGAAACTTAAAAAGACGACAGTGCATGGCGTTTGGTCGAGCGATGAGGAGTCCGATGATTCTGACGAAGATCAGAGTGAGGAGAATGAGGACAAGGAGAATTCTCCGCAGAAGGTCGTATGCCTTCGCTATTTTTTCAACTTATACATATTTGCAAATTTTCAGAAAAAGAAAGCCTCGTCCAGAAAGGACAAGTCCACGGAATGCGATGAGTGCGGAAAGCAGTTCACTACAGCAGGAACATTACGAGTTCACAAGCTGACTCATCTGAGTGAGTTTTGAAGGTTCCTAATCATTTCAAACGATCAATATTTTAGATTATGAAGCGGCTAAGAAGCCATACGCGTGCGATCAATGCGGCAAGCGATTCACTCAAGCAGGATCACTTAGTGTGCATAAACGCCTCCATATGGGTATGTCGGGCCGATTGGGTGAAAATTAAATATTTTTAAACTTATTTTTTGTAAGATCCATCATTCCGAGCCTATAGAGTCCGAGTCCTTGCTAAAATAATATTGATATCTTTGCAGCAAAAGACGACCCTCGCCTGCAGAAGTTCCAGTCAGTCTGGAAGTGCAAAGTCTGTGGGAAAGAGAGCAGCAGTAGATCGAATCACAGAGCTCATGTGCGGTCTCATTTGGGTGAGGATTTTTATAATTTTAAATGTACCGAATTTATCGATGCTGCCTTTCGCGGACTTGTGACTTGTTGTTTGTTGTCTACTGGCGTCAGAGGCTTCTTTCATTTGAGGCTCAAATGCTCGAAATGACAAGGGGTTATCTCCAGGGATAGAGTGTCAAGAGATTAGGGTTGCTTGATCAATTCCAATACCAAATTAAGTGCCCTTTTCAGTGGTTGTGAGTGCTGAGTTTACACAAGAGATAAAAAAGCTAATGAATGCATTCAGGAGAGGTAGAGCGCCGAAGTACTTACACCTGCAAAGACTGTGGGAAGGGATTCACGACGAGAAAGTCTGGTGATGCACGAGAGACTGCATACTGGTTGGTTATTAATTAATTATTAATTAATAATTATTAATTATTAAATTGTACTTTTGCGCTCAACATGGACATTTATTACAGGTGACATTACATTCAAGTGCACTCTATGTCCGAGAATGTTCAATGCTCGTAATCGACTCAGAAGACACATGGATGCACATGCGAATGGAGCTGTTAATGAAACTGGGTGAGACATTTGACTTGTGTTTCTTATTTCGCATCGTACCAGATTCAAGAATTCCTATATAAGATACATCCATCCCGACTAGACTTTGAAAAGCAACTAAACAACATGTTGCGTAATAGGGACATTTCACGAGAGAGAACGTAGAATGAGGAGGACGCTGAATGATTTCCCTATTACACAACATGTTGCATAGTTGCTTTTCAAAGCTTAATCCCGGATTATTTTGCTAAATCAGGCGGAAAGTGCTGAGCCGGAATCACAAGTGCACACTTTGCACGAAGAAATTCCGAAGGGATTTTGAGCTGGCTGCTCACCTGAAGAGACATGCAGGTGTGTGTTTTGCTCTTATTGTATCATTATTTAATTATCACTCTCTGTTTCCTTATTTTATTTTTTTTCAAAAAAGCGAAGTAATTAATTTTCAGATGGCAGCGTTGGCTCCTCATCAGATGAGGAGACATACCAGTGCAGCAAATGCAAAACCACATTCGACGATGAACTCCACCTGCAGAAACATTCTCGATACTGCCTTGGTAGGTTACTGCAGATTCTACAAGTCCTCACTCTTGAAGAGAAACGACTACTATCTCTAGCTTTATTCTGGAATTTATGTGAATGAAAAACGTTTCGTAAATCAAACATTTCCAGGCTTCTTCCTCTACCCGTGCTCGCAGTGCGATCACAAATACCAAATGGAGTATGCCTTGAAGCGACATATGAAGCAAGCTCATGGGAAGGAGGTGGGAAACCCTTAAAAAATTAGATATTGGCATACAAGGCGAGGAGGGCGGACTAGAAGAAGCAAACCAAGAGACTAATGTGTTGATTCAGATCGAGTCGGCATCGAATCCACGGGAACCTCTCCCCTTCGAGTGCAAACCTTGCAGTTCACGATTTGCCAGCGAACTCGCGCTGGAATACCACAAGAAGATCAGGCACAATCGTGAGATAATAGTCACCCTAAAAATTACAGCATTACCCTAAGAGGCCATCCACGAGAGAATGTACCTACCCCACGGACGGCTTTTTTGCGACCCCTCCCAATATTTCACGGGTGATGTTCCCATACCAAGTGCTGATATTTGGCCCAATATGGAGGGTTCTAGTGCACGTTCCGAAAAATGCCAGGGCCGACCCAAATTTTATCGAAAATTTCAAGTATGAAAAAAGTAAATTTTCAAAAGCGTATCCGGGTCCCAGGGTAATTTTTTCAGAAATCAGATAGGCGCGCGCCGGACGGAGTAAGACTTGGAAGACGGCGCACCGCTCTGAAGAGCGCCTAGGAGTCGTAAAATAGTGATTGCGAAATTGTCTATGCACATATCACGCCTGTCATTCAAGAATCGAGCGCGCGGTGGCACAGAATGAAAAGTGAAAATAACTTCAAGCTCGATTTTCGAGGGGATAATGCAATTTTTATGAAAATTTCTTTCTGAGATACCCAATCTAACTTTTCAAGCTCTATCGATTGGCATATTTCATTTTTGTTAAAAATTAATTTTAATATGAGTTTTGCGTATTGAGAAAACTAGCGCAAAGGTACAGACAATTTTTGCACAGGGCGTTGGTCTGCTCATAAGAAGCTTAACGCCAAGATTCTGGGTCATCAAATTGAGACAGGCACATGTTACAGCCGTTCAAAGCACGCGATAATGCGGTAATTCCTCTCATTCCTCTCCCCACACCGCGCTCGCCCGTCAAGGGGCGACGAATGATTCCTCTTCAACAAAACAGGGTTATGTTTCAGAGAAAGAATAAATATCTCAGATCTGGTCGAAAAGAGTTCCGTCAGTTCACATTGTAAATGAAAGTATCGAATCTTATTCTACCCCTGAAGCATAACCAATACGCGGTAATTCTGAGTTGAAGGGAATCATTCGTCGCCCCTTGGCGGGCGAGCGCGGTGTGGGGAAAGGAATGAGAGGAATTACCGTATTATCGCGTGCTTTGAACGGCTGTAACATGTGCCAGTCTCAATTTGATGACCCAGAATCTTGGCGTTAAGCTTCTTATGAGCAGACCAACGCCCTGTGCAAAAATTGTCTGTACCTTTGCGCTAGTTTTCTCAATACGCAAAAGTCATATTAAAATTAATTTTTATCAGAAATTAAATATGCCAATCGATAGAGCTTGAAAAGTTAGATTGGGTATCTCAGAAAGAAATTTTCATGAAAATTGCATTTTCCCATCAAAAATCGAGCTTGAAGTTATTCTCACTTTTCATTCTGTGCCACCGACCCCCTCATTCCGCTCGATTCTTGAATGACAGGCGTGATATCTTTCAGAAATCATCTATTTCGATCTATTACATCATTATTTATGTGAAAGGAATAAATTACAAGCGATATTAACAAATTTTTTACTTTTTTGAAAAAAAATGATTTTCACCGATTTTTGTATTTTTGACTGATATTTTAAAACCAGAGAATCTCAAATGATGAATATGAGTGGCAAAAAGTGTTTATTTACATGCCCTGCATACACGTAAAACCGAGCCGGCTTATGCTCTACTCTAGAAACAAAAAAATATGACTCTGAAAACCGAAACTCATCAAAATTTTGGAAAATCAAATTTTCAAAATTTTCTTACGAGCGCATATAGACTTCAATGAAAGTAATTTAAACATAAAACTTCATTACTGTCTCAATAGTTGATTTTTGAGATTTTTCAAGGGTTTTTGGAACATTTCGAATTTTTGAATGTTTTGACCTTTTGATTTTTTTCGAAAAAATAATTCTCTGAAAATCTTCAAAAAGCTCATAATATCAACTATTGCGATAATAATAAAGTTTTAAGCTTGAATTGCGTTCATTGAACCCTATATACGCTCGTGGGAAAATTTTGAAAATTCGATTTTCCAAAATTTTGATGAGTACCGGTTTTCAGACTCATATTTTTTTTGTTTCTAGAGTAGAGCATAAGCTGGATCGGTTTTAAATGTATGCAGGGCTTGTAAATAAACGCTTTTAGCCACTCAGATTCATCATTTGAGATTCTCTGGTTTTAAAATTTCAGTCAAAAAATACAAAAATCGGTGAAAATCATTTTATTCAAAAAAGTAAAAAATTTGTTAATATCGCTTGTAATTTATTCCTTTCACATAAATAATGATGTAATAGATCGAAATAGATGATTTCTGAAAGATATGTGCATAGACAATTTCGCAATCACTATTTTACGACTCCTAGGCGCTCTTCAGAGCGGTGCGCCGTCTTCCAAGTCTTACTCCGTCCGGCGCGCGCCTATCTGATTTCTGAAAAAATTACCCTGGGACCATTTTTCCACGTAGAATTCAAAAATCGTAGTTTCTTAGGGTACTTTCAGCCAAAACTTTTTCAGGAGCAACGAAAAACGTCGAAAATAGCGATTTTATTCATTTTATCAATATCCAATCGCTTCCAAAAGTATTTCTTTGGAATCAGCAGGTAAAAATACATCAGATACGCTTTTGAAAATTTACTTTTTTCAAACTTGAAATTTTCGATAAAAATTTTTTTTTTCGGAACGTGCACTAGAACCCTCCAAATTGGGCCAAATATCAGCACTCGGTATAAGAACATCACCCGTGAAATATTGGGAGGGGTTGCGAAAAAGCCGTCCGTCGACCCCTCCCAGAAGCTACGTTCTCTCATGGATGGCCTCCCAAGATGAAGTCCAGATGCACGATCAGTGTGGTACAAACGTTATAGTTCTATATCCTACAATGTGATTAGATACCACAAAGTGATTCACCAAAATAATCGAGAAGATATTTTTTCCGATCCAATGTGATCCTCAAAATTTGAATTTGACCGTACTTTTTGCCGTTTATCAATATCTCATCTCCAACTCGAGTTGTGGATCGAAATGTGATCCTCAATTGCAGACAACTCATCCTTCAAGTGCTCTCAATGTTCTGAGAAGTTCTCCTCCATCGATCTCCTCTGCGAGCACAAGAAAACGCATGAAGCAACGTCGTTCGAGTGTCGGAAGTGCGGGAAGAAGTGAGGCATTATTGAACCCCACTATTCATTCCATAATTAAAAAAGGAGAAATATGAATATTTTCGAAACTAATCTAACAACGCAATGTTGTTACTAGTGATAACCCGAAGAAAAGTCGTGAATCTCTCATGTTGATATCTCATCTCTGAACTGAGTTATGGCGAATTGGCTGCGTGCCAAGTCACCCTGATCCCAGGCAACGGGCGAGAGAGCGTAAATCTCCTTCTTTAAGGTACGCTTTTATTCAAGAACTGGCAGATCACGAGAAGCTGGGCGAGATGTTGAAGGGGGCCGGATATCCGGAGGGATGCGCGACGAGGATGGCGGATGTCCCTGCTGTTCCCGTCGAAATTGAACAGTAGATCATCTGCATTATATTGTCTTTTTTTTCATTTGGTCTATCGATTTTGTTGCATCATCTAGTATTGATTGCAATTGGTTCAAAGTGGTTGGCTGATATCCCTGCTATTTCTGAAACTGTCGAATTTAGCCAATGGATAACTTAAATTATTTGTATCGGGTTCAAATAAATGTCTGATCTTATCTCTCCCTTGTCCTCACATCAATCACCACCCGCGATGGTCAACAAAGATTGAGGGTGACACCCGCTGGGCCATTCCTTTGTCAATGTCCTCTTACCGCCATAACTAACAGGCGATAAGTGCCCCTCATTCACACTTACAATCAATGAAGATATCTGCCGACTAAATATAGACAGTCTACTTGTCCGGTCCTTCTGCTCGATTTGCTTGCTTGATTTACTGCTTGACCATGAGGGTCTAATAAATATTAGGACGCAAACAGATGTCACACTAGATATTTGGAGGGATCGGAATGAACAGACTGCATTAACAGACCCTTTCCATCCCTCGATTCCCGTCTAATCAACGCTTAGCAAAAGCAGTTTGTCCCCCGTTAGCATCCCAGCTCACTTTGCTTGTTGCGTTAACATTTTTATCCTGTTTGTCAGTAAGTTATTTGTCGATTCAGCGACATGGAAGATGCTGACGAATTAGGGCGCATCTTTGCAGAGACCCGGAACAAGGTGACATTCAGCACTGCTTCACAACTTGCAATTCGAACATCTCAGGTTGCCAATATCTCACCATCCTATGAAGTTGGCGATGCAGTGCAGAAAGCTATCGGTCTCCTCCAAGGATTGGTCAAGAATAGTACTGTTCCGGAGGTGTGTTTAGCATCTATGTAGTTTAAGTTGAAGACCATGATAAATCAACGTTTTCTTGCAGAATACAGCATTCGCATCTACTTCATTGACTCTGTCAGCAATGGACAAAGAAAAGTGAGACTTCAGCGCACTATTTACGACTTCTTTCAAGTATTCCAATTCAGAGAGACTCCTGATCCCGATTACGCCCACAGACTCATTGATTCCCTCCAACGAACTATCTCATGGATCGCTGAGAAGGAGAGAAGTCGCAAACGTACTTTCACAAACGTGAAAACGGTAAGAAAGGTCTTTCTCCTTACTTTCATTTAAAATTTCATTGGAAACAAAATAGTTTGTTGAAGTTGGTAGTGTGATGTTTTCAGGAAATACCAATGGGAAACGAGGACGACGATCTCAGCATTGCCTCTGATACTGGAGCAACGGTGAGTGGAAAGGAGGACGAAGCACATATCGGTGGAACGCAAGCTAAGGTGACGCTATCGCATGGAAATATTGGTTATGACTGCACACTTTCAGAGCTCGAGAAGATTCGACTTGGTAAAGGTCGAAGAGGACTCGGAGAGACTTCCATCCACACGAGATTCAGAAGAAGAAAATGTTCACGGCGCATGGTCAGACGATGAAGAATCGGAGGGTTCGGAGACTGATGGAGAAAGCTCTAATTGTAAGGAGAACGATGGCCAGAACAAGGTAATACGGATTTCTGCTGCACTGATAATCAAATCATCGATTCAGAAGAAGCAGACTTCCTCTAGAAAGGGAAAGTCTTTTACATGCGATGTTTGTGAAAGTAACTTCACTACCGCCGGGACACTACGAGTTCACAAGCTGAAGCATCTTGGTGAGCTCATTGTATGAGGTTCACCGACAAACCAATACACTTACTTACCATTGATTCAGCTGACCCGACCGCAAAACGTCCCTACGGTTGTGATCAATGCGACAAGCGATTTACCCAGGCAGGATCTCTTAGTGTGCATAGACGCAAGCATTTGGGTAATCATGAGTTATTTATCTCATTATTGAAGTTGAATCATGGACTATCCCGGACAATGGACCAAATTGTCGAAGTGGTACTTAGATTTAATCTTTTTCAGCCCCGGAAGATCCAAAATTGCTCAAGTTCAAGCGCGAGTGGAAGTGCGAAGTCTGTGGGAAGCAATTCAACCAAGCGGCAGGACTCAGAGTGCACAAGGATACTCATATGGGTACGAATTTTTAATTTTCTTTTACGAAAATAATTTTAATATATGTTTAGGAGAATCTGAGAACAAACGTCGTCATGTGTGCGACCATTGTGGAAAAGGATTTACCACAAAAATGAGTCTGAGGATACACGAGCGACTTCATACAGGTGGGTTGTTTTTTTACGTTTCTTTGTTGCTAAATTTCACTCCCTGATTTTCCGGAAACAACCACAAGTTGTTCAGGTGCCATACCATTCAGCTGCAAGTTGTGCGCACGAAGTTTCAACGAGAAAAGTAATCTAGACAGGCATATGGAAAAACATGCAAAGGGTACTGCTAGGTAAGAATGTATCTGTTATACTTGAGAAAAAACTACTTCTCAACTCATTCAGGAAGTTCGGTGATCTCAACATACGTAGAAACTACAAGTGCACTTTCTGTCCGAAGCGATTCAGCAAGGACTATGAGCTAGCTGCACACGTGAAGAGGCATGCTGGTCAGCAACTTCATACTCCGCTTCCCGTATTTTGAATCGCTTTATTACAATTCTCAATCATAAGTTAACCGTACGTATCACCAAGACAATGAAACTTACAGATGACACGGTTGGATTGTCGTCAGATGAAGAAATAGAAGTAGTAGAAGGGAAGTGGTTCGATTGTCAGAAATGTCGCAAGTCGTTCAAAAGTCGAACCAAGCTGGAATATCATGTATATCACCAACACGGTATTCCGGTAGTTATCGATGATAAATCGTATTTCTAATTTCAGAATACTCCAAACTCCCATATCCCTGCTCCCTCTGTGACTTGAAATATAGAAGGAAGTTCGTTCTAGCAGCTCACATGAAAGCGGTGCTGGATCCTCCCTCGCGAATCCGCAAACCCGAGGGCCCTCGTCCCTTCAAATGTGAACATTGTCCACACACATTCACAACGCAATTCGCATTGGATGAGCACGTGAAGATGCATGCTGGTGGGATTTACGATCCAAAGGTATCCTAGAAATGAGTTTCAGGCCCATCCTCCTTCAAGTGTTCCAACTGCCTTGAGGAGTTCCCCACGTTCGACCTTCTCATTGATCACAAGAAGGCAATGCACGGACCATTGCCATTCGAGTGTCGCCGATGTGGAAAAAGGTGAGATTCTTTATAGTCTTGAACTGCTGATTAATGTTATTGTAACCAGTGAAAAAGGATGCAAGTCCCCACCATTAAAGGTATGCTGAGATGAGCGCACTCAATGAGCACAAGGAACTGAGCAAAGCGATGAGGATGAATGGATATCCGGAGGGTTGCGCAACACGACGGAAGGATGTTCCTCCCAAATCAGTAGAACTAGAGATGGAAGTGATTGAGATCGATTAGGTTCCCCAAGACAAACATCAATTATTTTTGTGCTGCTAATTACTTTGCTTCATCTCATTGTCAGTTGTATTTCAAACGTTGCTCAGGTTCAAATAAACGCTTCTCGACCTTACCTTATACTTATCTCAACACCCTTTCACTCGCATCATCGACCACATGGAGATGAAATTGGGTGTGACACCCACTGGACATTCATAGTTCATTAGCACCTCACTCAAGAGGGAATGAGCAATGTTTAGCCCGATTAACGCCACCCTCTGCACCCCACTGGCACTAACCTTGAGTTAGACACCTCATTTGCACCCCCGCTCGGTTCTCTTATCGTGTACCTGTCAATACTTCCATTCAGCAAAATGACAGATGTCCGAGTTCATTTGGATAGTATTCTTCAAGAGACACGGAAGAAGGTAACCACTACTCTCAAATGTGATCTACAATTCTCACATCACAGGCTGCCAAACTCTCTTCCCCATCGCATGTCAGGAGATCTCCAACCCACGATTTCGTTCATAGACTTACACATTCACTGCAACAGGCCATAGATTGGATTGAGCAAAGGGAGATACGTCGCAAGAGGACTTTCGTAGAGATGACAACGGTAATCAACACCTTTTCTTAACTTTGATGTCAAAAAGCTTTGCAGGATATTCCTATGGAAGTCGAGGATGATCTTTGTGATGCCTCTGATACTGGAGCAATGGTGAATGGGGAGGAAGGAACGGTAGAGCCTTCAATCGCGAAGAGAATCAAATTAGAGGTGAGAACTTCACACGTCTACAGTCAAAATGACACATTATGAACCGTTTGTGGTAACTTACCGAAAGTTACCGTAAGTCTGCGTAAAACATTGATTGCGGAGCGGAGACTGCATGAATCAAGCTGATTTTATGAGAGGATACATAATTCGTGTGCCCCATCAACCTGACATTCTTGAAAAATCGATATTTTGCACGCGTCGCGGACGCGCGTTGCGTGTGGGAATGCCTCGAGTTGGCGGGGCTTACGCGAGAATTCCCTTTTTTCGGAATTTCAGCCTATGATGCGTGTCTAAAATAAAAGCAGTCATTAGAATCAATTTTTATGGTGATAAAATCAATAAATGAACAAATTGGTCTAAGCCCCGCCAACTCGAGGCATTCCCACACGCAACGCGCGTCCGCGACGCGTGCAAAATATCGATTTTTCAAGAATGTCAGGCTGATGGGGCACACGAATTATGTATCCTCTCAAAAAATCAGCTTGATTCATGCAGTCTCCGCTCCGCAATCAATGTTTTACGCAGTCTTACGGTAACTTTCGGTAAGTTACCACAAACGGTTCATAATGTGTCATTTTGACTGTATTTGACCTCGAGTCGGTTGACAGCGTGCAATGATCAGACCACACCATAGAAATGATTATTATCTATTACAGCAATCTTTCAGAGTTTGAATCGAGAAAAAGAAACAAGGACTGTTCCTGGCGCCTGGTCATATGATGAGGAATCCGAGGATTCGGATGATTACGCTATTGAGTACAAGAACAAGGAGAATAGTACTCAGAAGAAGGTAGTTATAAGAAGGTCATCCACTAATGGCAAATCATTTCAGGAGAAACAGACTTCGTCCCGAAAGGACAAGATCACTGAGTGTGACGTGTGCGGGAAGAACTTCACTACTGCCGGCACATTGAGAGTGCACAAGTTGACGCATCTGAGTGGGATTTGAAAGTACAGACTTGTTTCAAGCGATTAATTTGTAGGTGATGAAACGGCTAAGAAACCCTACGCATGTGATCAATGCGACAAGCGATTTACCCAAGCGGGCACGCTTAGTGTCCATAGACGACAGCATATGAGTCAGTGTTCCCACAATTTCCTCATACTCAATCAATTTTTAGCACCGGACGACCCTCGTCTTCTCAAGTTCAAGCGAGTCTGGAAGTGTGAAGTATGCGAGAAAGAGTTCAGCCAATCTTCATCACTCGGAACGCACAGATACACTCATCTGGGTAAGTGTATGTACATATATTTCATTTTCGAAATTGAGTTGCGTTTTAGGAAAAAACGAGAACAAACGCCGTCATGTGTGTGGGCATTGTGGAAAAGGATTCACCAATAGGACATATCTGAATAAACACGAGCGACTCCATACGGGTTAGTTGTACTCTATGTAGCGCCACACAAACGACTTTTTTCAGGCGCCCTACCATTCAAATGCACACTGTGTTCGCGAAGTTACAACGCCCAATATGATCTTAACATGCACATCGAAGCACATTCGAAGGGATTCGTTAGGTGAGAAACGGTCATACTTTGCTAGAAAAAACAATTTCTCATCTTACTCAGGAAGTACACTGGTATAAACGTAAGCAGGAACCACAAGTGTATTCTGTGCCCGAAGCGATTTAGGAAGGATTTTGAACTGGCGGCTCATTTGAAGAGACATGCAGGTGTGATCTTCATTTTCCATTTTATACTACTTTTTTGGGCTGACTCAGTGCTATCCTGTCTGTAAGAAACGAGAGAGAGCATGGTAAAATGAGACAGAGACCATGACTCGGACTTGTAGATGACACCGTTGGAATGTCGTCTGATGAAGAAATCGAAGAGGTCGAGGATAATTTCAAGTGCCAGAAGTGTGGCAAGTCCTTCGTCAATCGAGCTAATCTGGAGCGACATATTTATCGCCAACATGGTAGGCTATCGATTACATCACATCAATTAATGTATTGTCATTATTCCAATTCCAGACTACTTCAATTTCCCCTTCCACTGCTCCATCTGCGACCTGAGGTATAAAAAGAAGTACACCTTTGCGGCTCACATGAAAGCGGAGCATGATGTTGAGGTATTGGTTGTTTTCATTTTCTGCTTTCACGATTGGGATCGATATCCTAGGATCGTTTCATATGGCAATGTCAAAAATGACTCAATTTTTTGGCATATTTTAATGAACAAGAAAGTCACCGTCATACTTTCAGATTGAACTTGAACTTGCAAATCCAAACCGCAAACCCGAACGACATCGTCCCTTCACCTGTGACCACTGTCCTCGCTCATACCCTACGCAATTCGCATTAGATGAGCACATGAAGACTCATGCTGGTGAGTTTTGGTGGGCCAAACGGAATCTTAGATTAGACTTCCAGGCCCATCCTCCTTCAAGTGCTCAATGTGCTCAGAAGAATTCCCCACTTTCGACCTTCTCGTTGCTCACAAGAAAGCTGCTCATGATCCACTACCCTTCGAGTGTCGCCGATGCGGAAAGAAGTAGGGAGCAAAGTTCTCGTCTCTCCATTATACATGATCTCTCACCAGTTAGAGAGGCGAGAGAGTGTGCAAAATGAAGAGACGATTACCCGTATTTCGAACTCTAGTATTCAATGCCTTGAGCTACACCCCAAAACAATCATTGAAGGTATGCGAAGATTGAAGAACTGATCGAGCACAAGGAGCAGAGCAAGGCAATGCGAATGAATGGATATCCGGAGGGATGCGCGACACGACGAAATGATCTTTCCTCGACTGTCTCAAAGCAAGTAGAACCGAAGAATGCCATTGAAAACGATTGAGAAAGATGTACTTTACTGCTTCATCATCGTACCAATTGAATAAATAATTATAACTTATTCTTATTCATAATTTGAATCAAATGACTCGTAGGTATCTCTGTTCTGATCAGCAAGAAAGTGATTAAAGCTAGGGGTGGCCCTCTCCTCGCTGAACTCCGATCTTATCTCCATGTCCATCTCCCCTTGACAGGGCCATTAATGCCCTCACTCCTGTCTCCTTCCCTTCTCCGTTTGTTGCAACTATTCACATTCAACTGCTATTGATTGATTCTCATCTTATACTCCTTTCATATCATCAAATTTGCGAATGATGGACTCTGATGAGACCGTACGTCGGTTTGACGAGGTGACTTTGCTCTGAAGTCTTCGAAGTTGTTTTTCTCTCAGGATAACACTGGCATGTCTTCTGAAAACATTTACTCTCTTGTCCAGAAAGCCGTTGATGCATTTGAAATGTTTGTCGAGAATGGAGCTGATCCTGAGGTTAATTCACATGTTGTTTCTTTGCACTCATCTCCTGTATGTGTTCAGAAAGTTCGCGAGGCTTCCCTTCCATTCGAAAGTCTATGCAGCCAGGAGTCGAACGTGCACGTGTGAGCAGTTTCCTTCATAACATTCTTAAAAAGATTCATTCAGGGAGGCTCCCATTCGAGATTTGGCATTTGACATTACCGAATCGTTGCAAATAACTATGGATTGGTTGACCCGGCGAGAAGATAATCGCAGGGGCTTCAAAAAGAGTCACATCATGAAGGTGAGCTGATTGATCAACGAAGAACATTCCGTGTTCCGTTCAGCAAGTAGCTGAGTATGCAGTTGATTCTCATCTTACATCCGTTCCCAATAAGCATGTGAAGACCGAGGATGGTGAAAGGAATGAGATAGAGGATTTCTCCCCTCTCACTGATGCACCGATCCCTGAGGTGATACAGTGATATATATAGATATATTTATGTATTGGGTATAGTGCATTGTTCTTCAGGGTTCGGAGGACGAGGAATCTGTGCAAGTCGGTGCATGGTCGAATGATGACGACAGCGGGGAGTCTGGAACGGACACTGATGAAGTTAGGAAGAAGAAGAGTCATCCTAGACGCGATAAGAATACGCAATGCGACGAGTGCGGGAAGTCCTTTACTACCGCCGGAACGCTTCGAGTCCACAAGCTCACTCATCTTGGTCAGTCTCACTTATCGATATTTTTCTGTCTGACCACTATTAATTTGCTCATGTTGTCAGATGATGACATCGCCAAGCGCCCCTATGCTTGCGACCAATGCGACAAGCGATTCACTCAAGCAGGCTCGCTCAGTGTTCACAGGCGCAGACATATGGGTGGGTAGTAGGGCTGGCAAGTGAATGAAATTTCGACAAATGAAGAGGGGATTTTCTCGCCCTCTCATTATTCTCTTCTTGAAGAGTGACCCGGCCGCTCTTTCTCTTCATGAAGAGAGCAAAATGAACGGGAAACCCCCTCATTCTACCCTCTTATTCTTCACGAAGAGGAGACCGCGTCTCTATTCTCTTCATGAAGGGAATGGCGACTCGGTCGTTCCTTTGTGAGAGCAAATTAAGAGTGCATTTCGATTCTTCACTTGCCAGCCCTAGTGGGTAGAACCGTTGATAACCTTTGTGATCCAATTATGCTTCAGCCAAAGACGACCCTCGGCTGCTCGCGTACAAGCGAGTGTGGGGCTGCGAGATCTGTGGAAAGAACTTCCCTTCACGTCCCGCCCGCTTCTCACACAAAATGACGCATCTGGGTGAGATTCATTCGACGATTTCTATAATTCATTAGCCACTTTTAGGAGATCAAATCCCTCAAGAAGCGGCGCGCAAACGGCCTCACAAGTGTGAGGACTGTGACAAACGATTTGGCAGCAAGTTAAGTCTCCGCAGACATGCGATACTCCATACTGGTGAGCAAAATTTGAACTGCATCTGCTCAAAATCTGATCATAATCCAGGAGTGTTAGCCTTCCATTGCAAGTTGTGCACGATGAATTTCACCACCAAACAAGATCTCAATGACCACACGAAATACCATGCTAAAGGCAATTGCCATTATGAGTTTACCCGCAAAAAATGTGTTTTAGGAACGGCTCGAGTCTTTTCGGGTGATTTCGTGAGTAAGAACCACAAATGCACTCTCTGTACGAAAAAGTTCAGAAAGGAATATGAGTTGGCTGCTCATCTGAAGAGACATGCAGGTACGTTTCAACGATCTTGGAACGATTTTAGGTTCTGAATTCCGAGAAAGCGATATACGTTTCACAGAAGACGCAGTCGGCTTCTCATCTGACGACGAGGAAGTCGCAGTCGACGATCAGATGTTCAAGTGTAGCAAATGCTGGAAGAGTTTTGAGTTGCGCAGCAAGCTAAAGCGGCATGAGAATGATATTCATGGTGAATTGTTCTGAACCTATTCTTCTCAGAGTAGTATCCGTTCAGGAGTTCTGCCCTATCCCTGTCCCCATTGCAAGAAGAAGTACTTGCGCCCCATGAATCTACAGCTCCACATGCGGTCGAAGCATGGAGTCGAGGTGTAATTCTCGTTTTTGCGTCGTAAAAAGCAACATTTAGATGGCTATTGAACCCTGCTCCCGTCCGCCAGCCTCTACTCGGCCCTTCAAATGCGAAGTCTGTCCAGCTACATTTCGCACGCAGTTCGCACTGGACAAGCACGGACATAAGCATGCTGGTAATACATTTATCTTATTCATTTGCTTCCAAAGTGCTAAATTTGCAGAACCATCCTCATTCAAATGTTCCAAATGCTCTGAAGAATTCACCAGTTACGACCTACTCATTGAGCACAAGAGAAGTGTCCATAACCTGCTCTCCTATGTCTGTCGCGCTTGTGGGACTAAATTCAAAGAGTATGCAGAGCTCACGGATCACAAGACTGTTTGCGTCAAGAAAGTGATCAAGGTATGGTTCAAACAGCAGAAACCTAACAAGTAAGACTCCCTTGCAGCCTCCCAAGCCTCCAGTGATCAAGATCTGTTCGAATTGCGGTGTACGACAAACATCATCGTGGAGGCGCACTGAGAGGGGAGTGCTGGAGTGCAAGTGATAATTACATATATTTCCTAGTGGGCACATGTGATGAACGAAAAAACTGTTCGTCATATCAAATTGCGAACAATAGTCTGACTCTCTCATTACGCAACGCTATCTCGTAGGTCAGAGAGGCGAGAGAGCATACAAAAATGAGAGAGCGAGACCATTCCTCCAAATTGCAGCTCCTGCTCGCTCTACTTCAAACTGAACGGACTTGCAAGGCCGGAGTCGTTGTGGACAAACAAGATAAGGAAAAGAGCAAGGAAACCAGCTCTATTGTAAGTTCTGAAATTGAGAATCAGAAAACAGTGACATTCTTCAGAAAACAATCAAGCAGTGCAAGAACGACGTCAGATCGACGAATCTTCTCGACGAATAGCGACGATTCGACGGAGGAGGAATCTGATCTTGATCCAGTGATCAAGATCTGTTCAAATTGCGGAGTCAATAAAACGTCATCGTGGAGGCGCACTGAGAAGGGAGTATTGGAGTGCAAGTGAGACCCACTTTCTGAATATTATTAATTTACATGCGCACTTTTCATTGTCCTCTCAATTCCCCCTCAATTAGGATCAGGGTTCACTTGGTATACCGTAAAACGCTCATATCTCTGCTCTAACAACGTTCTGAACTTCGGAGTTTTGGAGGTGTGATCGGACTAACATTTCCGATCATCTGACACCGAGAACTCATCTAGCCAGATATTCGTGCCCCCTACTAATTTAAATCGATTGTTTATGAACGAAAAATGGTGGTCGTAATCAATTGCAGCTCCTGTTCTCTATACTTCAAACTGCACGGACTTGCAAGGCCGGAGTCGTTGTGGTCAGACAAAATTAGGAAGAGAATGAGGAAACCAGCTCGATTAGTCAAGTGAGTTTCGTTCAATTGATGATGAGAAAGCACTGAAATACTTCAGAAAACAATCAAGCAGCTCAAGAACGACAGCAGATCGGCGAATCATTTCGACGAATAGTGACGACGACGATTCGACAGATGAGGAATCTGAAACCGAGAGGATCCCGGGAGCCTGGTCTGACGATCAAGACTCTGATGCCGAGTCTTCTTTTATTGTAGATGATAGCGTATTCGATTGAGCATTGTTCTTTTTTGTACGAATAAATGACAGCCTGGAGACGGTGCACAGAAATACATTGTTCTCGCTGAGTCAGAGCCCTTATCGCCAGACAAAATCACATCAAAATGCCCCTAGAATGTCGTGAAACGTGTGATAAGGCGTTAGTCATCGATCCATTCATTCTTCCACTCTCATCGGCTGACTGGGATGAGAATTGAGCTTGCTTCGTTTCTATTTTCCCTTTTCAGCGTCGTTTTGAGCAGAAGTGAGTCCTTTTTCGATTCAATTTTGAGAAATATACGTTTCAGATGATTTCCCCAACGAAGTCGTTGTGACATCAGCCGATCTAGTGAATGGCAAAATTGAGGTATCAAAATCGCTCAAATTATTTTCGAATTGTTTTTGTAGAATATCGGCAAAGCCGGTGAATCTTATCGACTATACGCAATATTTGCGGGCTATATCAATCAAGATGAGACTCTAACCAAGCAAATAACAATCACTGATAGTCAGGGAAAGGTTTTCAAGTGAGTGATTGTTGATAACTAACATTCTAATACTTATTATCAGGCTGAACGAGTTTCATCAGGCAGAAAAAGTTAACTATTTTCTCAAGGATGATAATATCGTCGTCGGCCCGCTCACGGTAAGTTATTCAATCCCTTTTTTTCTCAAATGACTCGCATTTTTCGTTCGACAAATACTACGTTCTCTAGGTTCGTGACCCTACCCCGTCGCCTCTACAGAAGAGCATTCCCTCCCGTCTGCCCTACACTATTTACATAGTGTCGACTAAAGGTACACTCACTTTCATTGAATAGCGTCTATCGCTGCTGCGAGAAAACCAGCAACCCATGGATGGATATTGAAAATGCTTTTTTGCGGATAGTGTGTACTTTTCAGTGCCCGTTATGCCCGTCGCGGATGCAGTGGAAACGTCGAGTCGGCTGTCGTTCAACTCGGATAACTACAATGGACAGGTCGGCCGCTTGTCTCTAAATTATCGACCGTGTTTTACTTCTTCACGAGAAATGCTAGAATGACTAACTCGTTTCATTATTTCGCAAAAGAAATGGAGAGGCAGGCACTTCATTCTTGCAATTGCGAGCCTATCCTTACTCAGGAAGTGAAGGGCGTCACCTTCTTGAGTGCCGATGCCTTCTTCACTCTTCGTCAGTTCAACTTCACTGCGGTTAGTCACCTATTTTTCTATTTTCTCACTCCTAATGGCGCAGCGGGGTAAGGCGCCGCTCCCATTCGTTGAGTCACGAGTTCGACTCCCGGCCGAGGTTGACCAAGCCTTCCATCCCTTCGGGGCGGTACAATTGGTAGTAACATTGATTACGAAAGGTGAACGTCCCCTAGAAGCCTGACCAGCATGGGTGACGTAGGTCTGTGCAGCAGCCGGCCTTACCGGTATGCCC
>LS546714.1:770453-789456 GCA_900490775.1 Pristionchus maxplancki
GGGGTAAGGCGCCGCTCCCATTCGTTGAGTCACGAGTTCGACTCCCGGCCGAGGTTGACCAAGCCTTCCATCCCTTCGGGGCGGTACAATTGGTAGTAACATTGATTACGAAAGGTGAACGTCCCCTAGAAGCCTGACCAGCATGGGTGACGTAGGTCTGTGCAGCAGCCGGCCTTACCGGTATGCCCCCGCAAGAGTGTTCTTACGACTGTCAAATCTCTTTGAAACGGGTCGCTACTTTACCTTTACCTTTACTCCTAATCCCATCAATTATTGACTAAATACTGTAGGACTCAGCTTTCATCATCCCTCGCGGGCACGACCTCCTTTCGAGTGGCGCCAAGGACTCTATTATGGATCTCAAGTTAGAATTTGTTTATTGAATAACTTCTTGAAACCTCTGATTAACCTATAGATTCAGCCAGAACAACGCGTACACTTCCTACACGACAATCTTCGGCCCTATCGCGACAATCGTCAACAATGATCCGTCCAAGACGGGGAGGTTCAAGCTGACTTATGATGCGGTCACGAGTGAGTTTGATGCTAATGCCCATACAATTTGAGAGTACAACGGGGAAATTTGCCTCATTTAGCCTGGGGCGCGGCCGGTTCCCAGCTCTCGCTCCTCTCTCCCAACTGGCTCAGCCTGGATGAATCATATTCGACGACGTGGCGATCCTACGGAGAAGCGCTCGACAGACAGTTCGAGTACGGAAAGGATGTGAGGATCCTTTCAAATTCAAGCACGAGTCCTAGCAGATAAACATTTTATATATTTAAAAAATCAAAGAGACTGAAAAATTCAGACTCTGCTCGACTTCACAATCTCTGCGTCGTCTCTGAAATCCGGCGAATCTGTCATTGTCGCAATCAAGAATGAGAAGGGAGAGACGAATCAGTGGAGGTTATTGTTTATTCTAGAAAATGACACACTTTTGCCGGTCTCAGAAGTAACTTTGCTTATCAATTCACTGTTATATCTTCAGTTACACTCCCTCAACCAAGGGTGACGTAAGAGACACTGTCTATGGCACTTCGCTTCGAATGACGGCAAATGTGGCGAATGCGAATAATCCCTCGACATACCCACGGTTCATCGTCAGAGTGACATCAGGTTTGAGCTATCATTCAATTAATAACTAAACTGAACTTAATTTCAGGCGTCTCAACGAGTTCAGCTATCGTCTCACTGATGATGATCGTGATTTCTATGTTCCGATGATAATTTGTCTTTGTTGATTATTTATTGTTTTGCTGATAAAATGCTACACTCAAAGCAAAAACAATGAATCTAAGGAAACGATGAACTGAATGGATAATGAGCAGAGAGAATGAAAGGCGAGAGCGGAGACTCGGAATGAGTGAAATCAACGATTTTGGGTGAATTTCACCTCCGTCTTTTGCTCATAACTTGGTTCGCCGACGGAGTTGTGCGAGTTAGCGACATAGAAAGTTTCCGATGGGTACTTGTCACATGCTAATTTTTAGAAAAATTCTTACAAATGATTTACATAAAAGATACGTTACCCATTTCCGAAATTGCTACTGTTTTTAAAATTCTGAAAACACAGGAATTTTCAAAAACAGAAATGAGCCTTAGTCTCCGTTGAACATTTTTGATCCCCTCACTTGTTTGCTCGATACGGGCAGAATACAACAAAATAGCCTGATTTTCGGCCGCTCATGCACAATGAATCATGCATTTTAGACCCACGAAATATAGCCCATGTTACTTACCACCTCAAAGTGTACCGAAAATCACACTTTTCTCAGAACATGCATTTTTACCTGTACGGGACACGGGGATAATTGTCTGATTCTTACACGAACGGGCTCTTATAACATCTTGGAAAACTCGCTTGCGACTGATCTCCCTCTGTGCCATCCAATTCATCGTATTTTGAAGTGAATCAGCGAGTCTGTGAGCAAACGTTGGCGTCTGCATGAATTATCAAGAAAGTCGTAATTAGTGAATCTTCATGAGCAGAAACTCTCACTTTGCTTGATACATAGATGCCAGTCTCAATGAGTTAGAGGCGAATGCCAATTTCTGCAAAAAAAGTCATAATTTATGAGACGAATCGCGAGAGAATCACCCATTTTCGAGCACCTTGTGCGATCCGCCAAAAGTTTTTCCTACCGTCCCCCAAAGTTAACCCAAGGTACTTCGAATGATGCTCTTTTAAACTACGCTTCAGGAATTTTGATATCGGGTCTAAATTTCGCAATACGGAAGATCAAAGATCAAGTATACAACAGGTTTTCGCAAAATGCTCGTCACGGAAATGACCATAACTCGGCTCAAAATAAAGATATTGACTCGACCTAAGTTGCATTAGAGAGGTAAAAGTTCGGACAACAATTTGAAACACTAAAATACCCTCTGGCCAATGAAAATGCCCTCTGGCCAGCGGGTGGGTAACAAGAAGGTGCCACTATGAGGATACCGTTTTGGCCGGCAAATAACTATGTTTTTTTCAAAGTACCTACGTATGTCTAAGAAATCACCAAAAATTAGAAAAATCTGAGATGGAGAAAAAAATGGGGGCGCACCTTTGTGAAAAATGTCAAAAATGAATTTTGGAAACAATCACTTTCACTGCTCTAATTGTATGCATTTGTGCTCAAAGTAATTAAATATTATTAGAAACAGTCAAAAAATTTCATTGGAGCACTTTACAGGTCCATTAAAGGGAGAAAAATCGATATTCTGACCCATGGTGACCTACATTTTCAAAGTGCTCTGAAATAAAGCCCATTCATCTTTCTAGTCTTTTTAAAAGTGCCCTAAGGGTAACTTTTTACGTAGAATTCGAAAATCGACCTTAGGAAGTGGTACCATCAAACCCGACCCAGACCCCATGGTACCCACTCCGGAACCACTGGGTATGTGGTACCTCGGGAATTTTTTCTCAAACCTATACATGTGATAGTGAATTTTGTAGATCTCGACGAGATAAACATTTTCTGTGAAGAAAGTTAAGGTCTAACTCTTCTTAGAAAAAAGTTGCCTAGGTCCGAAGAATTTCAGAGTGAAATTTTCGGATCGCTATAAGATCGGATTTTCGACTCAAATCATTATGTTTTCAATTGGAAATTACATATCTGATCATAAATAAAGTTTTTAGAAGGTTTGGGACGTTTTGAGAGAAAAAATATTTTTTTCGAAAAAATCTGAATTTGAAAAAAGTCAAAAAATTTATTTTCGTCCAATCCTCATAAAACTTTCTGGGATTGTTATTCTGAATCAGATTATTCATTTCTGACACAAAAATCAATTGTAAATATCGTAATTCCGATCTTACAGCGATCCGTAAATTTCACTCTGAAATTCTTCGGACCTATGCAACTTTTTTCTAAGAAGAGTTAGACCTTAACTTTCTTCACAGAAAATGTTTATCTCGTCGAGATCTACAAAATTCACTATCACGTGTATAGGTTTGAGAAAAAATTCCCGAGGTACCACATACCCAGTGGTTCCGGAGTGGGTACCATGGGGTCTGGGTCGGGTTTGATGGTACCACTTCCTAAGGTCGATTTTCGAGTTCTACGTGAAAAGTTACCCTTAGGGCACTTTTAAAAAGACTAGAAAGATGAATGGGCTTTTTTTCAGAGCACTTTGAAAATGTAGGTCACCATGGGTCAGAATATCGATTTTTCTCCCTTTAATGGACCTGTAAAGTGCTCCAATGAAATTTTTTGACTGTTTCTAATAATATTTAATTACTTTGAGCACAAATGCATACAATTAGAGCAGTGAAAGTGATTGTTTCCAAAATTCATTTTTGACATTTTTCACAAAGGTGCGCCCCCATTTTTTTCTCCATCTCAGATTTTTCTAATTTTTGGTGATTTCTTAGACATACGTAGGTACTTTGAAAAAAACATAGTTATTTGCCGGCCAAAACGGTATCCCCATAGTGGCACCTTCTTGTTACCCACCCGCTGGCCAGAGGGCATTTTCATTGGCCAGAGGGTATTTTAGTGTTGCAAATTGTTGTCCGAACTTTTACCTCTCTAATGCAACTTAGATCGAGTCAATATCTTTATTTTGAGCCGAGTTATGGTCAATTCCGTGACGAGCATTTTGCGAAAACCTGTTGTATACTTGATCTTTGATCTTCCGTATTGCGAAATTTAGACCCGATATCAAAATTCCTGAGGCGTAGTTTAAAAGAGCATCATTCGAAGTACCTTGCGTTAACTTTGGGGGACGGTAGGAAAAACTTTTGGCGGATCGCACAGGGTTGGGTGATTCTCTGGCGATCCCTCTCTTATCATGTCTACGACTGAATCTAAATGCCAAACGCACCTCCGGATCAACCTTTTCCTCGACGAAAATCTGTTGAAGACCAATAGCTTTCTGAACAACGGGAATGGAAAGAAGACAGAGGGGTCTGGTGATGCAGTCTGCTCCTTTCCAAGCGGACCGATGTTTTATGATCATGGTCTGGTGCGACATCTGTTTGTGGCCCAATGTTTATTACACCCTCATGGTCAAACAGTAAATCAAGCAGTCGAGCAGAAGGATCGGCAAAGAAGAAAAATCTGTTTGGTCAGCAGATATCTCACTCATTGTGGGGGCACTTATCGCCAGTTATGGCGGTAAGAGGACAATGTCAACTATAAAGGAGTGCCCCAGCGGGTGACAACCTCAATCTTTGCTGACCCTCGCGGGTGTTGATTGATGTGAGGACACGGGTGAGATAAGATCAGCCATTTATTCAAATCTGAGACACACAATAAGTTTGGAGTAATCTACTTGACATGGGAGTGACCGGAACTCACATATCCCAATCGCCTTCAATTTTCTACAGTGGGTTGATCCCCTAATGGGATTCTCAAAACAGTTTTCAAAAGTTGCCAAATGCATTTAGTATTTAAGTTATTCAACTTTTTATTTTACACGGGATTTCAGTAGGGGAGCGCTCGCGCCTCTATCACTCACACACAAAGCCTCGCTTCCAACTGGTTCGGTGGCAGAGTGGGTAGTGAGATGGCGTTGAAAGCAAGAGGTAGGTAGTTCGATCCCCACGCTGTCATACTTTTTGCCGATTTTTTCCACAGACATCTGATAACTTCTTTTGTTATTTCTTTTAAATTTTTTCGAGTATCAACCTTCCCACATGCACAATGGCTATGATTTTGGCGCTATTTTGTAGCTCATACTCGGCCTATCACGATCTTTTGATGAACTTTCGATGAACGTGCCAATTATATATCCAAAATCATAGCCATTGTGCATGCGGGTAGGTTGATACTCGAAAAAATTTAAAAGAAATAACAAAAGAAGTTATCAGATGTCTTTGGAAAAAATCGGCAAAAAGAATGACAGCGTGGGGATCGAACTACCTACCTCTTGCTTTCAAAGCCAACTCACTACCCACTCTGCCACCGAACCAGTTGGAAGCGAGTCTTTGGGTGTGAGTGATAGAGGCGCGAGCGCTCCCCTACTGAAATCCCGTGTAAAATAAAAAGTTGAATAACTTAAATACTAAATGCATTTGGCAACTTTTGAAAACTGTTTTGAGAATCCCATTAGGGGATCAACCCACTGTAGAAAATTGAAGGCGATTGGGATATGTGAGTTCCGGTCACTCCCATGTGAGTTGGACAGTTTTGGGAACTTTAGGGACATCCGCCATCCTTGTCGCGCATCCCTCCGGATGTCCTGCTGCCTTCATCATTTCACTCAGCTTCTCATGGTCGGCGAGTGCTTGAAACCCGTCGCACCTTAATGATAGATTACTACAATACAAGAGCCTAAATATGCAAAAGATGATGAAGGAGAAGAATATCAACCAACGGAAAAAATCTCACTTTTTCCCGCATCGGCGGCACTCAAACTGCATCGGTCCATGCACTTGCTTGTGCTCGCAGAGGAGAGTGAACGTGGTGAACTGCTCTGAGCACTGGGAACACTTGAAGGAGGAATTGCCTGGAATGAACAGTTCGAAATACGGGTAAGCGTCTTTTCATTCTCCATACTCTCTCGTCTGTTGACCAGGCGAGAGAGAGTGCAAAATGAAGAGCCGGTGACTATTTCAAAATCTAAACTCACGATTGTGCCTGATCTTCTTGTGGTACTCCAGGGCGAGTTCGCTAGCGAATCGTGAACTGCAAGACGGGCACTTAAAGGGGAGAGGCTCCCGAGGATTCGATACCGCCTCCATCTGAATCGACACATTGGATACTTAGTTTTTAATTTTTTGTTTTTTTGGGTTTTCCCACCTCCTTTCCGTGAGCACTCTTCATATGTCGTCTTAGGGCGTACTCCAGTCTGTATTTGTGATCGCAATACACGCATGCGTAGTAGCAGAATCCTGGAACTGAATCTTTTATTATGGTGACTCCGCTCAGAAGTGGTGTTGCTTTTCAAAGTCCTCAGTACATTCATTGACCTACCAAGACAGTAACGGGCATGTTTCTGCAGTTGAATTTCATCATCGAACGTCTTCTTGCACTTTCTGCACGGTAATGTCTCCTCTTCTGATGAGGAGCCAACGGTTCCATCTAGAATTTATACTAGAGATCGAAATAAGGGTAATCGGCTCTTCATTGCACGCTTTCTTATATCTCTGACCGGTGTGAAAGTATGAAAAATGAAGAGACCATTACCCGTATTTCGAACTCTAATTTATACTTCACTATCTGAAAGCAGAAAGGCATATTGTATTGCTTAGTACCATTGCTTCGGATGAGAATGAAGACGCGGTTACCCGGAGTTCAAGTTAGAGTAAGTAACCCACCTGAATGCCTCTTCAGATGAGCCGCCAGTTCATAATCCCTTCTGAACTTCTTCGTGCACAGCGTACACTTATGGTTCCTGCTTCGTATTTCGGCCTTCTTCCGGCTGAATTATAAGAAAGATAAGTCATTCGGAAACTACAGTATGTGTGCAAACAAATTTATCCTATTTATCTCAATCTGATGTGATATGAAATGAAATGACTCACCCAGTTTCATTCACAGTTCCATTCGCATGTGCGTCCATGTGTCTTTTGAAGTTATTATGAGCGTTGAACATTCTTGGACATAGGCTGCACTTGAATGCCAAGTCTCCTGTAAAAAATCTTTCTTGAGCTCGCAAAATAGCAATTTTAATAATTTATTTATAACCAACCAGTATGCAGTCTTTCATGCTTCACCAGAGTAGTTCTCGCCGCGAAGCCTCTCCCACAGTGCTTGCACGTGTAGAAACTCTTTTTCTCCGCTTCTCCTGAATTCCATAATGTCTCTTATTTCAGGCTCTCTTTGACTTGTATAATTTACAACCAAAGTCCCCATTCTTAATTTATCCATGAATAAAATATGTCCCCACCTCAGATATTATAATTTTAAAAAAATAAACTGAAAGCTCACCCAGATGAGTGCGCACATGTGCTCTGTGCGTTGTTCTACTGCTGCTCTCCTTCCCGCAGTCACCACACTTCCAAACCGTCTGGAACTTCTGCAGTCGAGGGTCGTCTTTTGCTAAACAAATATCAATATTTAAAGCGACCGCAGTAAAAAAACATACTGGTGATAATAGTTTTGTCAGTGAAAACATATTTAATTCTTACCCAAGAACATACCCATATGGATGCGTTTATGTACGCTAAGTGATCCCGCTTGAGTGAATCGCTTGTCGCATTGATCGCACGCGTAGGGCCGCTTGGCATCCGAATCTTCTGGAAGAAGTTTCACATTTTCGAATTCCAATTTGAAAGCTCACTTAGATGAGTGAGCTTGTGTACTCGCAATGTTCCTGCGGTAGTGAAGCTCTTTCCACACTCGTCGCATTCTGTGGACTTCTTCTGAAGAATACGAACTAGAATGAAATATAATTGAAGAGGGATACCTTAGGTTGCTTCCGCGGTGATTGATTCTCATCGCTTTCCGAATCGCTGTCAGACTCGTCTTCATCAGACCACGCACCGGGAAGCTTCTCTGGATCCTCCGACGATGCTTTCACGTTTGATTCCGGCTCCGATTCGGTTGAATCAGACTTGTCATGCAGATACGAAGAGATCGACTGAATTTCAGTTTCATAATCATCATCAATCTCAGTCTTAACTGCTTCGATACGAGCTGAAGCAACGGCTGGACTCTGCTGTAATTATAATTTCTGATATGAAGCGAACGATTCTGACCTCAGTTTTGGCCACCTTGAGGGCTGATCGGTTGTCTGTTCCCGTCACTCCAGCCGTACCAACTGCTGACACATTGCAGAGATCATTAAATGGGTCGGTTGGTTCGTTCTCGTCGATTTCCTAAAAAGGAGATGCTCATTAACCGCTATCCGGAGATTCTTACCTTCTTTACATCATCAACTACCGAATTCACTCCTCTCCCAATCTCCCTCTCAGCCATCCATTCCATCGTTGTGCGCATTGATTCTGTAAGGTTGTAGATGAGGCTGTGTGATGAGTTATCCTCGAGATCGCGGTTCTTAATCAGGGAAGCGGTGCAGCGTTTCAGGTTCTGAAAGGAAAGGGAAAAGTAAAGGTTGCATCACTTTAAGACAATTTGGGAACAAACCTCAGGATTCGCATTGCTTTCAATCGAAGACTTCAATAATGCGACGGCTTTCTGAATATAATCGCCGATTTGGTCGTCAGACGAGAGCTCGCAGGCCTGTGATTAAGGTTATTTGACAGAAAGTCTGTATTCTAACAACCTTCTGACAAGTTGTTTCCAAAATTCCATCCGAAATTCCAGCCAAGTTGGGCATTTTCCTGAAATTGTAATTGTTATGTGAACCAGAATGCCAGCAGATCTCGAGAAACCGCACAGAAGGAGAGCATGTGATATAGATTCAATACGAGAAGGAAGTTAAAAGGTGCTGAATTCTCTAGATATTGAGCAAACAATCATTAATTAATGGCGGTAAGTGGCAAGAGCGCCAAGGGAGAATGAGAGACCACCTAGGGTGAGAAGTGGAGGAACTGATCGGGCAGATGGAAGAATGATCTGTCTCTCTCTCACTTTGACATGCTCTCTCGCCTCTCTGACTGACGAAAGATCAGGTAATATTAAGAGACGAGAACATTGCTCGGCAGATGGAATGAGGTCGAGAGATCGGTTGTCGCCTCTCTGAGAGATATAGAGCGGTGAGAGAGCTTGTATAATGAGAGAATGAATGCCCTCGCTCCCTTTATAGAGGGGTGCGAGGTCGATCGAGCTATCGGAACTTTTACAGTCCCACGCTATAGACATATTTAGACAGATGATATCATGTTTACCATAGCGATCCAAACGAAATGCGAATTATTATCAAGCATAATTCATGTTTACAAGTGATAATTATGAATCACATTATGTGAATAATGCTCATTGGTCCTTCAGATCATTCCAACTCGACTACTTCCATCTCCTCCGCATTTGTTGAATTAGGACTAATCCCCAATTCCTTGGTCGAACATCCGTTCTTCCTCAACTTGCTCCGTCTTTTGTGCTCGGTTAGATGGTCCATCTCTTCGAATCTAGAATTATGAAATAATTATAAAATGGCTAAAATTGTCAAAATGCAACGAAAAAAACGTACTTCTTCCCGCATCTTCGGCACTCAAATGGCTTCGGGTCGTGCACAGATTTCTTGTGAGCAATAAATGAATGAAAAGTTGCAAATTCACCAGAGCACCTTGAGCACTTGAAGGAGGCGGGGCCTGATATAATTTGTATATTTTAATTAACAGACTTTGACCTAAATTAGGTCACCGAATATTCTTACCAGCGTGAATTATCTTGTGCTTATCCAGCGCTATTTCGGTTGTAAACGACCTAGGGCAGTGCTCGCATTTGTATGGGCGAGGAACAAGAACGCGAGTTCCAGAGGGCTTCTTAAATTAAATTGTTGTATTTGTCTAATGTGAAATGACAAAGTTAATACCTCCACTCCATGAACCTTCTTCATGTGAATTGTGAGATTCTTCTTCAGTTTGAAGTCACACTCGCAGAGCGAGCATTCGAACGGGCGGATGCTTGTAAATGAACTATTTTAAATGAATTCGTGTTATCAAATTGGTGGGTAATTTAGTATCCACTAACGGTTCCTTTCTGCTCTTTTTAAATAGAGAAAACGCCCATAGTTGGAGACTACTTTCTACGGACAGGAGTTGCTTACTATGATAATCGTACGAGTGTCTCTCTAGCCGGAGTCTCGTCAAAAACGTCTTCTTGCAATGTTGACAGGTGAATGATCCTTCTGCATTGACGTCGTCTTCTTCAGACGACGACCCAACGGCGTCATCTGAAACAATCGCGGAGATATAAGGGGGATGAAACTCATTGTGCAAATGTGATCCTAGTTTCGAGGAAACTTGGCAATGAGCACGATTTTGTTCCAATAGACCATAAAATATAGTAATATGTTTTCTCACAGAAAACTGGCGAAGCAACCTCCACTATTGTAATTGCATACATACTCATTTGAAGCAAGAAATGACCAACCTGCATGCCGCTTCAAATGAGCCGCCAGCTCAAAATCCTTCCTAAATCGCTTTGGACAGAGCGTACACTTGTGATTTCGGCTTACATTAAGGCCGGTAAACAGCCTGAAAGTCAAATTGAACGAGGAATTGCAAGAAAATGCTCACCTCAACGTTCCGTTTGCATGATTTTTCAAATGCGCTTTGAGCAAATATTTCCTTTGGTATTGTCGCGGACATAGTTCGCATTTGAATGGCATTTTACCTCAAAGATTAAATTTATTTTTTTAAAAAAAAGAGAAATAACCAGTGTGCAGCATTTCATGCGTCTCCATTGCTGTTTTGAGTGCGAAGCCTCTCCCGCAATGCTTGCACTTGAAGAAACTCTTGCGCATGTCGTCATCTGAATACGACGTTGACGCCATCAGCCATTCCCCTTCACCAAATGCCTTTTATGCTGTGAACAGTGTCTCTGCCTAGTCTCATTCTCTAGTCAGATAAATAGGCTAGAGAGATCGGAATGAGAGGGAGGCGAACTCTAAATTCCATTGTTCGCCTCTCCTCATTCCGACCCCTCTAGTCGATTTATCTGACTAGAGAATGAGACTAGGCAGAGACACTGTTCACAACATTTGAGATAGAAAAGGACTAGAGTCTTCATTCAGATCTCAATAGGCCCACCCAAATGTATCTTTGCATGGTGCCACAGTCCCGATCTGTGAGGGCACTCCTTCCCGCAGATTTCACACTTCCAAATGCGCTGGAATTTGAGCAGTCGAGGGTCGTCTGCGTCTGAAGAAGTTAGATACATCAGAATGAATGCCCGTCTCTCCAGCTCTACAATACTCTCTTGCTACCCTGATTGATAGAATAGCTTGTGGTAACGAGAGAGAGCAGCTAATCAACTGAGAAATAGTAATGAACTCACTCAAATGCTTGCGCCTGTGGACACTGAGTGATCCCGCTTGAGTGAATCGCTTGTCGCATTGGTCGCATGCGTAGGGTCTCTTCGCTGTGGCGTCATCTAAATGGTCGATCAATTGGAAAATTAATCGCCGTTAAAACCGACCTAAATGAGTCAACTTGTGCACTCGCAGTGTCCCTGCAGTAGTGAAGTCCTTTCCACATTGGTCGCATTTGACTGTCTTGTCTTTCCTTGATGCCTGCTTCTTCTGAAGTGATTTTTGTTTGGTGAATGTTGAATGGTGCGTACCTTTGATGGCTGATGAGGAGGATTCTCCTTGTCGTCGTCACTGTCGTCCTCGTCTTCCGAATCCTCATCAGACCAAGCACCGGGAGCACTCTCGGTTTCAGAGTTCTCTTTGGATGAACGATTCTCCGACATTTCTTCGTCAATCGTTTCTTGGTAGGAAACAATCTGAGAGAAGTGACGATGATAATTATGATCACGCTTTTTAAATTCTTACCTCTGTTTTGATGTCCTTGATTTGGTGAATTTCTCCCTCTTCTTCCTCCGCTACTCCAACTAGCGAAACATTGAAGAGGTCGTCATTATTGATGGATGAGGCATTCTGAACATCCTTGATGGTTTCCTTTGAAGATAAAGACTGTGAGCATGCTATGATCTTGTTGTTTTATTGAAGCACACCTACTTGCTTTACAGCTCTCCCCGCAATCCAATTCATTGTTTTTCGCACTGATTCCGTTAGATCGTTGACAAGACCGTTGGTAGAAGTGCCTTCGAGACTTATGTTTCCGTGTGAAGAAGAGAAGCGTGTTAGTTTCTGCAAAGCGGAGGGATTCTGAGTAGAGCTCGAAATTCGAGTCGCCGTCTCTTCATTTTGCACACTCTTTCGCCCTGTCAACAGACGGGAGAGTATGGAGAATGAAGAGACGGTGACTCGTATTTCTAGCTCTTATGCTGAGGCAAGAAGGTAAATGGGAACTAACCTCGAGACTTGTATCATTGTTCACTGAAGCTTGAAGGAGTTCGATCGCTTTCCGGACGCAATCGACAACTCCGTCGGTTGATGGAATGCTGAGTGCTTTCTGACGAGTAGTCTGCAGGAGCCGATGCATGTGGGCATCAGCCATCATGCTGAGAAACTTTTCTTTTTCTATCACTCTTTAACTACAATGCTAGATAAAAAAAACTGAACAATATAGGAGAAGTGACCGGGAATGGGAGGTGGACCGGAACAGGTGAGATGCACAGTGGCGGTAATTATTACTGTCACACCCCGTGGGAGGTCCTGCCGCATTTACCAGCCAGCTTAATGCCGGAACGAGAGGTGCCAACGAGGTGTTATAGCCAGTGTGCCCAACCCTTACTGGCTTACAGCCGATTATTATCATGGTGATTCGGGTCAAAATTAGGGATGGCTTCGCAAGAAATTTTATTTTTTTAGTTATTTTTTGTCAAGCCTAGTCAAAATCAAGGTTAAATTGCAGAGAAATCACGTTTATCATTGAGATGCAATCGAAATACAGGGACATTCATGTGATTTCTTCTTGAGCGAACGGCGATTTCTTCAGACGGGAGAAACGGAGCGATGCTTCAGCTCACTGCAATTGCGTCGATTTAGGGAGGAGTTGAGGGAGAAGTGTCAATCCATTTCGCATGTTCTCTCGTTGTCCAGACAGAGCGAGAGAGCACGTGGAATGGAGAGAATTAGAGGACTAATCGAACCTCTGATCGAGATGAGAGAAGCTCGTGTACGGTTCACTGCAAGAGGATCGATTATTAATGATTAATGATGATATTATTCGATTATTTCGAAATATGTAAATTTATTTATTTAATAATAAATCCCCTCACTCTTCCTCCTCTCCTACACTCGACACGGTCGACTCCGTGTCCTGCAATGGATAATGACAATTATTGACATTTAATCTCGCCCTAGTTCTCCATTCTCGTCAAATCTTCAACAAGAGGAAACCCAGAAACACCCTATTAGAGTCAGAGACAAGGGAGAGAGCAGGGATAGCGGAGAGAGTCACAGAAGGCGAGGAGTAAAAGGATTCCTCACCGACAGATCCGACTGGCTGAGCGAGGAGCGGACGGAGCCAACCGACGAGGTGTCGTCGGAGTCGGACTGGAATATTACATTTATTGAGGCAGGCGACTGGATTTTTGACTGCAAATAACGAGAATTTGACTGATTTTCCGGCAATAAACCGTTTGATTTCATAAGTTGAATGTACGGAAGAGTTCTCACACTGGAGTCAACGCTGGAGTTAACATCAGCGAAGATCTCATCGGCGAACACGGCGAAGACTTGGCCTAAATTTAAAAAATAAACAATAAATGAAAAAAATAATAAAAAATGGTCAAAGCTCACCCATTTCGAACGAGCGACCAATCGACGAGAGGCTACAGACGGAGAATGAGAAAGGAATGAGTGGAGAGAAGAATGACAATTTTGAATGAACGAAGAAGAAAAATAATAAGTATGCAAAATTCAAAATTCATTATCGCAAGAAATGAACGAACTCCTCGGCTCGATTTCGGCATATCGGTTTTCGTGATTCATCCGTATGAATGCTGAACGTCGTTCGTGCTTGTCAAGGCAGGCTTTTCGAATACCCCTCCGGTAGGCGTCAATTTCGTCTGTTGGTTTGGCGCGCGATTTGCGAATACGAGACGCTAATAAACATAAACCAGTATGCCCACAATATAAATTGATGATCATCCCAGTCTAAACATTCTTGTTGTTCTCTCGCCTTAGCTCACACTTGCGGCCTCTCGTGCTTCCTTGCTTGTGCGGCCGTACTGGCTGGTTGCTGATAAAGTTCTCTCCTCTACGCTCTTGGAGTAAGGTTAGACCACTACATATAGGGGCCGCAAGGTGGATCGCAAATATTATCGGATTTCGTCGAAACTGTAGCCAAACTGTCCGCCGGGGACCCAATAACACCATGCTTTTGGCCGTTTGTTGATATCTTTCCTCTGAGACACGCTAGAGCTAAAAAGGTGTGCTCGCATTTTCCTCTGTAATCGCCTCGAAGTCGAGATGCAAAGTACAGGGGGCGGAGCCTAGAGTTAGGCATCGCAACCAAATACGATCGAGAGTGCTTGTTCCAGCATGCCTCGATGGCTTAGTGGTAGCGCGTCCGCCTTGGTGTCCGCACCTCGTTTGGTCGACTCCACCCCATAGAAAAAGGTTTTGCCAAGGCCCGAGATAAACAACGGAAGTCGGAATCAAATAATTACGCGCGTACTAAAACTTTTAAAAATGAAGCACAATTCAGAGCGATGATTTTTCTTTGCTTTTTCTTTCTTGAGTTGTTCATATAAAAAGTGGCAACCGGAATATCAGGTGACGAACATTGTGCTTGGTTTGGAAACGCGAATTTTGCCTATCCCTCGACTTATTTCCGCAATTTTGACCTACTCAGATATGTTTGGCACATTTCGTCACCTCCTCGATGGATAGAGGACGGGATAAGCTATCCAACCATCACTTACACGAGTGATTTAGTTAAGAATGAGTTTTGTGCTCCCTCCGTCTCGCTTTTTGGGGGAATCGTGTCTAGGGAAAGTGGGCGGAGCTTGTGGCCCCTAACTACATAACAGTTCTGCTCAGATGTCCTGCTCGATCGAGATGGTGACTGATCTCGACCTCGACTCGATTCCACCCGATATAAAGAGACTGATCGTCAGACTGGAGGAGGATTCGGCTTGTCAGATGAAATTGGTAAGCCACTCATCCGGCCAATTCAGTTCCCATCGGACCTACTCTTCATTAGATTTCTTTTGTGAGATGGAAATCTTCCACAATGTACCAAATTCTATTACATAATTTGATACTCAAATGTAATAACAATTTAGTTAATTAAATATATAATTTAATTATCTATATTAATTAAATCAGTTCACGATTGTAACATTCAAACGCCCTGTCAGATCTCGCCATCGTGGAACTCCATCGTCAAGGAATGCCTCGCTGGCCGGAAGCTCAATTCCCCTCTGGAACGGGTGTATCTTAGCGCTGGAGTGCCTACAGACGCCTGCAATCAGATCAAAGTGTACAAGGAGAATGAGAAGATGTACATTATCTAATTATCGTTTAACTTTTAACGCATTATTTCAGCCGCAATGATCCCATTCACATGTATGCCATCTTCCCCGAGCGGCATAAGGGCAGAGTGGGTGTTGGAGGTTGGCTGAAGGTCCAAGGGAGGCATGTCGGAGTCAGTTCAATCAATTATTTAAAAATAATAATCTAGACGCTACCGAGAAAATAATATCTACGTTCCACCCTGTAGAGGGTTGCGTTGTGAACATTAAATTGTAAACCGTTCTAAAGTTAAACTTTTACTTTCCAGGGAGCCGTGGAGGTTGCATGGACTCCTCAGCAGATCGGGAGAAGGAGAGCTCGCGCCAAATGGATCATGATCGCACTCGGACTCCTTGCCATCACAGTACTAATCAAGGTGAATTTCCACATTTCGCATTTCAATTCACGATGACTCTGCTTCCTAATAACTCAATTTTAGCATTATTTTGGCTTTTGGATCGGCATTGCCTACCTGCTTGCCATACTAGCAGGTTTCTTCTGCATTTACATGGGCAATCGAGATATCGCGCACAGGAAGAAGAGGTCCGTTCCTCATGTTTTATTTTTATGTTTCTCAATTCAACTCTTCGCTTTCAGAGCACGCTCCAAACTTAACCGATTCTTTTCATCTTTTACACGAATCGAAACGGTTGTTCTCGAGAATTTCGGCACTGTGAGAGAGGAAGTGCACATGAATCGCGCGGTCGCCAACGCATTGAGAGGAGTTAGAATCGACAGTTTGGAAATACGAGAATACCATCTGAATGGGCTGTTGAGGTGGGCAGAAGGCTTTCAAAGCACTCTGATTGAGCGTGACAAAATGAAATCGCATTGTTGAATGGTCCAGAATAGGGTTGGTGAAATCGGGTCGGGTCAGTCGGGACCCCGACTCTGCATCTCGACTCGGGCAAGAATAGTCGGGTAGCTCGATAAAGCCGGAAAGTCGGGCAAGCAACCCGACTTTGAGAGTGAAAAAGTCGGGACTGTTGTCGGGTCTCTTTTCAATCAATTCACCCCTTCCCTAGACTGTCAATACGGATATTGCAATGGAGAGAAAGGGTCTCATGCTTGATCTACCGGCTTCCCTAGAGTTGGGACAGAGTCGGGCCAAAGTCGGGCCATGTCGGGACATGTCGGGTTTCGGGCGGCCCGAGACCCGACAACAGTCCCGACTTTTTCACTCTTAAGGTCGGGTTGCTTGCCCGACTTTCTGAGCTCGATCGGGCCACGTAGGGTAATTTTCAAGTCGGGTTCCCGACTATCGAGCAAGCTCGATTTCACCAACCCTAGTCCAGAACATTGCAGAGATCGAATAATGGACTTCTGCTGCAAGAACCGCATTCGCCACGTTTTCATCTGCGCCCATGTCATGCAGAACAAAATTTTCAGTGAGTTCAGGACGAAGAAAACAAAAACAAACGAATTTCAGCAAGCTTCGTGGTGGATCTAACCAGTCTGGATGTTGTTGTTGACATCTACGAGCTGAATGGGCTGGCAGCACCAGTGTATTTCGGAGAGCGGAAGAGCGATTGGGACCAGAAGGCACTGAGTTTGGGCTCGAAGCAGATTTCTATGAGAATGACGACCATTCATGATGCGTCCTTCGACCGAACTGCCTACGGAAATGGAGTGAAGTCACATATTCGATGCCAGAAAGAAGATGGGTCGATCAATGCTCAGCCTCTTCTACCAGTTGAGAGGTCGAGAGGATACAACCACAGATGGATCTGATTCGCGTGTCTCAATCTCATATTCATTAATGTTTTGCGCGAAAAACGCACTAACTGTCAACACAACACTTTTTTGGAATTTCTGATTTTCTTTAACAGTATTTGTCTCTGTCTCTGTCTCTGTTCAAATCCAAATCGTGACTCATGAAAAGAATAAAGTAACACATTCGAGATGTTGACTGGTGAGTGCACCACATCCTAAACTCTGTCTGTCCACTACTCTCGCTCCTCTCACCCCACAGCATTCTAACCCTACAGAAAAGGGGGTATCACTTTACATATCGAACTGCAAACTCGAAACTTGACAGGTTGCTGAAACATATCGCTATCCTCATTCTGAACAAGGGGATTAATTTTTGAATTTTCCCGCGTTGCCGTATTCGCGATATGTTTCAGAGATATCTCAAATTGGGAAAGTGATTTGTAGTTCGAATACGGTAACGCGGGAATATTCAAAAATTAATCCCCTTGTTCACCCTTATCTGGAGAGAACAAAGGGGGTCAGAACGCTGTGATCCCTATCTTCCCGTTGCGACGGAGGTGTTGTCCTTTTCATCCCTGCCGTCTCTCACCCTCCCTCCTTTCGCTCTCTCTTTCACTCTCTTCTTCTCTCTGCAATAGCGCGCTCGCGCTTCGCTCAGTTCGCGCTTGCGGCTCGATTCCACTTCGTATCTCCTGCTTTGTTGTGAATTTACACCTTGTTGCTTTATTTCTTGACTATTATTTGCTTTCCGATGCAATACATTGTTCGATTTACAAACAACGTTCTCAACCTGCGTGTCTCAATTTCGCCCACCTCATTTGATTGCTATTGAAGCGCGCTTGAAATCACCGTATTTATGTTTGTTGTTTGTCAAACCTCGAAGATTTCATTCCGTTAAGGCTTCCAATGGCGAGCACGTCAACAGCGAAAGCAAATACTGGTAAATATTCATTTACACAATTTAAATTACAATGCTTACAAGTTATTGTTAAGTTATGACTAATTTAAAGGGGAAGTCACACCATACGAGCAGGAGATCAGAACAACTGTCGAGAAGCAGATCACGTGTGATGGTCTAGACTATGAGAAGTTGAAGAACTTTCAAAGGTCAGTTTTTTTACCTTCACCTTAATATAAAAAAGTATAGTTTTGTTAGTACTATGCAATCCCTTGCAGCGTCCCACTCTCTCCCCTGTGCTGGGGACGAATTCCCTTCTCACTCACCCTCGATCGGATCGATGTTATGGAGGAGAATCACAAGGACGTCGTGCTCAACGTCACGTGCAATAAGAAGTGAGTAGCAAAAAAACATTCCACATATTTCTTAGCACATATTTCATAGTGTGCTCCCGGATTTTTTTTATTGTTTTTTAGATGTCGAAGATGTGCCATTAACATATAAGGGGGTTGAAACTAATTTTGCAGAGAGGTAATCCTAGTTACGAAAATACGTGCCTTGATGAACACGATTTTTGTACCGAAATTCTATGAAATACCGTTTTTCGTGCAATACTCCAATTTGAGTACAATCTATGTAGCAGTTTTCAATGAATTTCGATTTTCTGAAATATTTCGGAAAACGTGTAAATCTCATGCATTTTACAGATAAGCGGTGTTTTTATTTTCATTTCATTATGTTGTTTTTATGTGATTTGTGTAAGATTTTTTCCGATGACAACATAGCACATTTTTACATTTAAACTTTTATCAGTGTGACAATAAGGATAATTCATGAGGATTATCTCTTCTTCGAATGATGTCTTCTGTTCAATTGAGAGGCGTTCTCGATGATTCGAACACCTGAAATAGACACGAATCGACTCTCGTTACGCGAAATCGCACTTGGAAAACGCGTAA
>LS546714.1:791773-829386 GCA_900490775.1 Pristionchus maxplancki
TCCTTTGTCTCTCGCGGCAATCATTCCTCTCCACTCGCACGCCGCGAAGCGGTGCGAGAGAGTGAGGGGAAATGAGAGAGTTTTGAGAATAAGCGGACATTTTCGAGCGCTGTGTCAAGGAAAATCAAAAATTGAAAATTCTGTCTTGTGAGATTGTCGGCAGAGGTGTTGCCCACGGGCCTGCGTTGGCAGAATGTTTTGATCTTCACCCGATCGCTAGAAACATCTCGACTTGTGCTAAAAATGGCCTATTTACACTGTAATTTCGAGTTTCACTGCACGTTTTCGAGCGCTGTGTCAAGGAAAATCAAAAATTGAAAATTCTGTCTTGTGAGATTGTCGGCAGAGGTGTTGCCCACGGGCCTGCGTTGGCAGAATGTTTTTATCTTCACCCGATCGCTAGAAACATCTCGGCTTGTACTAAAAATGGCCTATTTACACTGTAATTTCGAGTTTCACTGCACGTTTTCGAGCACTGTGTCAAGGAAAATCAAAAATTGAAAATTCTGTCTTGTGAGATTGTCGGCAGAAGTGTTGCCCACGGGCCTGCGTTGACAGAATGTTTCTATCTTCACCCGATCGCTAGAAACATCTCAATTTGTACGTGAAATGGCCCATTTGCTCAAATTTCGATTGAGTTTCAAAAGAGTACCTTTAAAAATGTACCTCAACGGGTCGAATGATCTAGAAAATCGTATTGTTTGAAATATGTTTCAAAAGATCGTTTTAGTCTGCTATGGAAATTTTGGCATGTGCGATCATTTTCTCTCTTCACCGACCGCGCTGATCACTCAATATGGGGAAGAATGAATGGGCATAGAAAAAGAGCAATACATTTCCCTCTGCCGCCTCAATTCCTCATCTGACACGCTGTGTATGACAATCGAAATTCATTGAAAACGACTACAGAAGCTGTACATGGGGGCCAGTTAAATGGAGACTAGGATTTCCTCACTGCAAAATTAATTTCAACTCCCTTATATTTCAGAGCTTTCGACCCCCACTGGAGGTGCAAGTTCGTGATTCAAGCCACGGTGAAGCGATCGGAACCGGACAACGGGCAGGCATTCACTTGCGATGAAACTGGTGTAAGTTAGATCGATTGAACAGACAAGTTAGATTAGTTATGTGCTTACTCTCCGGAGCGAAATATTTTGATCAGGAAGATAATCAATCCCATTCATAGAATCTCGTCAAACACACATCCACCAATCAATCCATGGATGCCGACAAGGACAACAAATCGATTGTGATTCCATTGATGAGGTTCGAATAGAATGATTAGTAGCCGTCCAAAGAAAAGTTGGCATGTTCCTTTTCAGAATTCTCGATACAGACGCTGTTGGCATCAGTGTTGTGAACGGCATCAAAATCAATATATTCATCGAGGTATGGAGGGGGTGTATCATTTTAGAACTCTTCTTATTTGACCCCTGTGGAGTTCTAAAATGACCAGTTCAAAAATGATACACCTCGGTGTGGAGTCTAGCGATATTGCAATGATAGCTTGTTTTGTATGCATGAATGAAATGAAATGAGATAGATACATGAAGCAACTTCAGGTGAAGTCGTGGGCGGGAAACTTGCCTGAGTTCGCCCATTCTTTCTCCAACAAGACCAACGTCACCGATGCAACTTTAATTGTGGAAGGGCGTCCACTTCATGTTTGCCGGTCAGAAAAACGCTGATATTGTTACATTCCAGTAGAATTCGGGTTTACATATCAAGCTTTGGCCATGGCATTGTGAATAGTGGGCTTATAAATTCCTCCTTTTAGTGGAATCCTCGCAATGAGCTCCACCTTCTTCAACACTCTTTTCTACGACAACAAGTTCCCCGATGCTGCTAAGACTGAGGTACTCATGCACGCCTTCATTGATGATATTCCAAACATGTCTAATTGAGCTATATTTCAGTTCGACTTGCCGGATGTTTCTCTAGACAACATGGAGCTCTTCCTATCTCTCATCTACCCGAACATTGACGATCAGCCCAGAAAAATAGTAAGCTTTTTGCTTAGATATACCCTGACGCGAAGGAAACTACGTATCTGACCATCAAGTGAGAACTGAAATTATTGCAGACCTCTGGAGACGAAGTTGAGTCGATGCTTGTTCTATCAGAGCGATTCGGCTCGGATCCAGTCAAGAAATTGATGGAAAAGTATCTGATGAGCGAGATTGGCTCCAATATTGAGGTGAGCAATCGTTACTTTGTCGTTGACGTGATCAGGATCAATGATTTTCAATTTAACTCCAAACAGCCTATAAGGCCAACTACAACGTATCTCTCGATCTAGCTTTGTTATTTAGATAATTGAACTATGTGTACAGAATTTTTCGCGGGCTCGTCGACTGCTCATCGCCGACCGCTATCGCCTCTCGTCTCCCTGTTCTCTGATTATGGAGAGACTACGCACCGAGGAAAATGTGCAGGAGCTCGGAGAGACGGACGAGTATTGGGTGAGAGCCTTCTCTGGCCTTGTCGTGAAACGGGTCTGCTCCGTTTGTTATTTCGATCTCAGGAAGTGTTTTACAGCATTTTATTTTTGACCTCTGTAGAGTTCTAAAACGGAGCAGACCCCGTGAGACGTAGATTCCGTATCGTGCTGCTCAATCTGAGTCAACCAACGATTGCCAACAACGATATTATTATCGCTCCTTTTCAGGAACTCAGCGAGTCTATTCGCGCAGCTATTCTCGACATGCGCATGAAGTCGAGGATGAACACGGAATCTCTGGAGAGTCGAAGTAAGAATGCAGACAATCACAAAGTTATTCTATCGGTTCTGATCTTTAGATCAGTGGGCTGAATTTGAGCTATCTTTTTCCAGAGCGCGAGGCAGTTTGCGACGTTGACGGCCAGAGCTCGTCGCGACCGGCCACAAAGCGGGGTCGTGCTCACGCTGACTCCTTATATGGAGGGAATACCGACGTGCTGCAGCTGAATCTCGCCAGACTAGCTGCTGAGCGTCACGCTCTGCCGCTGCTGCCAAGCCACAGTCGACGACTGCAGAGCGCGTTGAGAGAGATCCACTTGCTTAGCAGAGACGAGCTCGAGCGTCTGACGAACGCGACGGAACGCAATCAGCTAAGTGCTCACATAGAGGAGCTGCTCGAGTCAAGGACCTCGTTTGGTCCAAACACCGCCGTCATGATCTGCAGGATTGAGAACATAGCAGCCAGGAGAAGAGGGGAAGGCTGTGGGCTGGCAATCAGCTTCAGACTTGATGATTGAAGATTCCTAACCATCTGATTGTCCAGCGCTCTTGTTATACGTAGTGTTAGTCTCTCAAAACCTGTCTCGCAATTGATGTGAATTGCATTGTATATTCAAAGGCGCTTATTCACAAATCGTCCACTAGGTTAGTACCCTTTGCGTGAAATTCCAAATATGTATCATTTTACTTCCGCTTTTCGCATGTATTTATTATCTGTATTTCTCTGTTTTGTATATTTTATTATCTGTATTTCTCTATTTAGTATATCGGTGTAAAGCTGTTAGAATATAATAAATTTGATGGAAAATGGCAACGAATTGTCGCGGGGATGGTGCAAAAGCACGGTAATTCAGATTTGAGTAGAACGTACTTCGTTCAATGATAGATCAATTAAACGACTTTTCAATTAATGCCAAACCTTTTGCAACCTTTCCTTCATTAGTCATCTTCTTGACAGTTAGAGATTTTCTTTGCCGATCTTCTGGTATAAAAGTCGACATCTACCCGGAGTTCAATCTGAGATACCATGTTTTGGACAGCATTAGTCACTTCGCTCTGCCTCTCACTCGTGACAAGTCATCATCCCGAGACATGTGCTGAGGAGATTGCGAGAGAGCAAGCAGAGGATTGGAGACTACACGGTAAGCAAATGTTTTGCGGAATGTTTTCGATGTGTTTCTTGTTCTTCTTCAAATTAAATCGCAGCATGCCGTGCCTGTAAGCCGCTCACGGTTACTGCTGCTGGAAACTGTCCTCAAAAAGGCTATGAATGTGATTCGGAGCTGCCTACTACTAGTAACAGTGAGAAAGCACGGAAACACTATTATTGCCAAAGCTAAACGTTGAGAAATGAATTGAAACGAAAAGGTAACGTTCAGTGCTCCGAAACGGCTGTGAGTGCTCACACCTGCGGTGCACCAGTGCTAATGCTACCCTCGCTGTGAATGGAGAACGTGTGGGCAAGGTTTGTCAGTAATTACAACAGGGGTCATACAAATGAACAAAACAACGATAGGAAATTCTTATGTTGTACACGACGAATTGTACGCTTCGTTGTAACAACACGTACCGGATTCTTTAGGTGCGTTGCGTCGACTTGAAGTGGAAAACGACGACTGATGAAGTCGCAGTTTCTGGCGTATGCGCGAGAAGTGAGCCGAGTTCTAATGATGTTTGGGAAGCTGATTCGCTGAAAATGCTCAGAGTGCGGCCTCGGGGTCTGCAAGACGCTTACCACCGACTCGTTCTCCGCCAATCCACAATACGGGCCTCTCGATGTCCACCCACCTGATGAGCAGCATTCGTGCGCCTGGGGCTCCTGCGAATGTCGGTTTCGCTTCTTTCCCTGGCTTCTGCGATCCCTTTAGCCGAAATGCCTGCTTCTGACCAGATTGAATGCTAACTCACAGAGATGTTGATTCTTCCTCACTTCAGTCGGAGCAGTTGGAACCACCGGCGCTACCACTGTACAGTACGAAGGTCTCACAGAGTTTTCCTGCACGGGCGACGGCAAATGGAAGGCGCCAAATGGGCAGAAACACGACACCGTGGCGTGCACACTGGCAGGTGAGCCGTTCAAGTTGAGAATAGCTCAATTTTTGAAGGCAATAAAAATAGTTTTTGAAACAGAAAAAATAAGCGAAATATAAAAATAAATAAATCCAGTTTTGCAGTTCCCTGCAAGCTGCTCAAACTGTGGAACGCAACCGAGTGCAAGGCGCAAGGTAATCGGACATAAGGGGGTCGGAAATGGCAAAACAATGCACGTTTGAAGAGTGAAAACGGCAAGAAATTGAAAAGCAATCCATTTAGCCTGTTTTGATGATGAAAAGCCTCGCAGGCGACGGTCTGACCTCCTGCTATGACCCCGAAGTGCGTTCGACGACGCAATTCATCTGCCCCACCGTGAACAAACTGGTGAAAGAAGTGGCGTTCCCCTACCAGGTAAGCCACAAGGGGGAGGTTGACTTGAAATCAAATGCAAGTCCATGCATTTTTGCAGAATACCCAGTGCTTCCCCGATTCGGTAAAGTGCGACACAACCATCGGAGAGTGGGTCTATGACTTGACTAGCGTTCCCATAGCAGGAGCAGGAAAAGTTTTGTCGCAGCACGAATTCAATCAAATCATTCCCGAAGAGGATCAGAAGTTCAGCTGCATCTAGACAGCTCGATCCCTCTTTAAGGGTCCGAATTGCACAGCTCCATTCACTTTCCGATGTTTCCCCTGTAATTCCCAGCTGCACCTCGCACAGTTTCATGCATAACGTGAGCAAACGAGGGTGACTATCTCACAGATTCATAAATGAAACACTACTTCATCTTCCGACTTTATTCCAGGAATTCGAAAATTCATACATTTCTGTGCACCTTCTGGGAATAACGAGAAACGGAGAAGAAACGTGTAACAAAATTCAATAGCAAAGAAACAACAGCAATAACACAATTTTCGTGAGTATTAGCTTCTAAACAAAACAGGGTGAATTCTTCTCAAATCAAAGAAAAGGAGCAAAGACCAATACAAGGATCGCATATTTACAAAATTGAACGTATTGGAGCTTTAAAAAATCAAAAGAATCGGAGGCACAACAAATTATTCAAAGTGAACAAATTAGAGAGAACGAATGAATCAGACGGAGGAGGATTAATCGATCTACCGTACTTACAGTATGCTCGAAATCCGTTCAGGACTCGGCCTGATCCTCCTTCTCCTTCTTCTCCTCCTCCTCTTCCTTCTTCTTCTCCTTCTCCGCCTCCTTCGTGAATCCACCAGGAAGGGCGAGGAAGTTGGAGCAACCGCCCAGCGACTGCAATTAAGTCATTAAAAATAAGTGATGAGTACCCTTCCCCAACGTAAGTCTTTGCGCGGGTTCCACTGCTTGCATCCACTCTGGTAAAATCATTTTTCGAGGACTCAGGTCTACATAAATTGTTCCCGCTCACGCGGGTACAGCCCAATATTGGGGAGGTCGCTCATCACTGATTAAAAATCGATACTCTCTTCAATTCGCATGATCTCTCGTCGGTCCAACAAAATATGAAAGCCAACTTTAGTTTCATAATTGTATTCGCAAGTATCTCTCGACGATTACCAATTCTATAAGGATGCTCATAAGGAATATTCGCGAAACACTAGTCCTCCGGGTTCTGAACAAACATAAATGTAACTAGGGCAACTCGCTCGCACACGCACATGCTGATCATCATTTTCAGAAATAACTCTAAAGCTGTGTTGCATTGCGCATCTGATACCGCATCCAAAACAATGATAAAATATTATCTAACCTAACTAACAATTCAATCGATGAAATTCAAACTCCCACCAATGCGATCTGCTCCGCGAGCTGCATGTGGATGAGGCCGAGCAGGTTGCGGCCCTCGGCGATCTGAGATTGTTATTGTTTTCGAAACATTCATCAAAATATAAACAACAACAATAATAATAACCTGCGGCGCCATCGTGACCGCCTGCGAGTTCACCAGAGGAGCGAGTGGAATCTGGAATTGAACTGGAACCTTCTCAAAATCACTTAAGCCTAACCCAAGCAGCATTCATCACAGTACTGCAACCTCAATGATGTGGCCAGACAGAAGGCAAATTTGAAATCAATAAGTGGTAGTTAAGGGAGCATTCTTCTTCGAACACCCATTATTTTCTTGTTTCAGAAACTAGACATTAGATCCTGCATTCAAAGCGATTTGATCGTTCGTAGCGATTTGTTTCATAAACTAGACATTAGATCCTTGTCCAACTATATCCAAAATTCATTTCACAAAATTACTCGCTCTTCCACACACTGAACTTCTCGGACTTCTCTTTCTCCGAATCTTTCTCTTCTCCTTACAAATGATGACCCACCTGCAGCTTCGCTCCCTTCTTCGCCATCTCCGCCGCCCACGCGCGCACCGCGGCCGCGTCCGCGCCGCACGCGAAGATCGCGTCGCCCGCGTACCTGGTCGATCGATAATTGGATACAAGATATTAGATAACGGTAGATTATTTTCATTGATGTCATATAAAAATTGATCGCTAACTATAGCCCATTGATATCAAGAACCGCTGCAGCACTGATCAACCACGCGAGTTCACTAAAGAATTGTTTGAAGTTCTTTACAATCGTTTTCAAGATCACATTAATCAATCTCAAAGCCAATTAGAGATGGAGTACTATTGCAGCACCAGGCAACCATGTGTTATCAATATTTTTACATTCAATTTTTAAATTTAACTAAATAAATATTCAAATAAATAACTTACGAGTGCAGGATGATCTTGTTCACTGCCGCGTGCAGGTACTTGCGCAGCTCCGAGCACTGCTGCACCTGCAGGAATCGAGATTCAAGAGATCACGGTAGGAATGGTAGGTACAGTAGATCCCAATCGATAGTCGATTATTGTAATTGGAAACGATAACATATTGATACATCGTCTGCAGCATTAGAGATAAGGAGATTGAAGCACCGAACATCCGTGTTTTTTATACAAATTAGTTAGTATTTGATGTTATTGTACCATTTTCAATCGATCAATAGCCACTAATAATCGTAACTACCGTACCTTGGCGCTCATGGCCTTGTACACAGCGGCGACTCCGCCCGTGCGACGCCACGACTCGATCGTCTTCGGCGAGATCTGCAGAGTACGGTATGATGGATAAGTTAGGGAAAAGATTAAGGTAGAAAGTTTCGATTGATTGGAGATCTAAAGTAAACAGGCAAGGGTTACAATTAACTACAGTCCAGCCATGATATCTAAACTTTCACTCAATTTTCAACAGAAAGCAAAAGTGCGTAGCACAATTTTAGTCAGGAGCTTCATGCTTCACATAAGGAACAGAACATTGCGCTACTCCAAAATGTGATTTGAGCGAGCCTTATGATCGAAAAATATCATATAGCATTCAAATTCAAAAGAACCTATTGCGTATTCCTGTGAGAGCATAAATAAAAAAGAGAGAGACCCACCCTGTTCTCCAGGAGAAATTTCCTCGCGTCGCGACCGTAGTTGAGCGGCTCCCAGACGATCTTCTCCTTCTGGAAGCAGCGGTATTTGTCATGACTCCCCCTCCCCAAAGCCCCGAACTGCAATGCGCCCCCGCCCCGATCGGAGCAGGGCCCTAATGCGACTAAAGTAACCATTTTCGTCTTCCTTTCTTTAAAAAAAACCTCGATATCGTTCTCTTTCTATTTGGATGGACTACCGTAATCCCATTGTATTTCCATAGTAATACCACCGTACCTTCGCCTCCTCCTCCTTCTTCTTATCCTCCACAGTGCCCGTGTCCGGCTTCTTGGTCTAAAAATATTTTATTTCGAAAATAAACAATCTAGTATTTTTTCCTTATCCATCCCCAGTATGAATGCTATACAGTGCACCCTAATGATGTCATATCTCTACCGTATCCTTAGCATCAGGATGAACTACCGTACCTTATCGTCTTCCTTCATCGCTTGGAGCGCCTCGAGGTCCTTGGCCAGCTTCTTGGACTGGAAATATCAATTTTGATACATCATTTCGATAATAACTACTTTTCTCAAATAAACTTCTCAAATATCAATTTCTTAAATACCAAACATCATTAATAATATGGCACCACTACCGAACATCTGCAGTATCATCTAAGTTCACTACCGTACCCTACCGTACCTGTTCGTCTTCTTCCCTACCGTAGCCATACCACATGACCTACCGTAACCTCACCGTATGACCTACCGTACCCTTACACTACCTGTTCGTCCTCCTTCTTCAGCGTTGCTTTGAGCGCCGGGCACGCCTTGCTCGGCACCAGCTGCTTGCACTGCGAAGATAAATTAATAAATAAACATCAGTAAAATGAGTTTTTTTTTAATAAGATGAGGCCACTAAGAAGCTTGTTGTTATTGTTGGTCCGGTCAACAGAATGATATTGGTTTTATCCGGCAAACACTGGGAAGTAATATTGGTGAAACATTACTTCCCAGTGTTTGCCAGCATTCACGGTGCACAAATTGTGGTGAGCACTGGTGAGCTAGGTTGTCCTTTTGACCCCGCACTGCCGCAAACCGGTCAACAATAAAAAAATTGACGTTTTTGCCATTCGCACTAACGCGCCAGGGGAGGGGGGGGCGGATATGCACCCGCGCTGACGCAACTTGAAAATCAAGCACAACGTTAGCTCAGCAGTGTGCACAATTAAATTGAATTTTCTAATCGTGATACGTGTCTATTGACGAGTTCACCGCGAAACAAAAATATATGAGGCAAGCGAAACGGTAAATCAACAGCCTGTCCCTACAATAATTAAGAAGTTAAAACGCGTTCTCTGTAAGACTGCAGTGAAATGGGCATGAGAGTGTACAAAAATTTCAGAAACGTCGCCCAGGGCTCGTACATGGTGGGCATGACCCCTAGGGGTGGTACACCTTTCGCTTATAGTTTGGACCCAAAATATTGATCTTTGATCTTTGAACTCGCGATTTTCAAACTTTAAATTTGGGTATCGAGTAATAGCTCATTCGAAAGAGCATGAAAAGTTATGTTTCCAGCTAAAAGGATTTTGAATTTGGTGCGTTGGTTCAAAAGTTATGACACAAGGAATTCGATTTTTCGTCGAAATAGGTATTTCGGGTAATGGCTACCCACCATGATGTAATTTCTACATTCCTATTTTTCGATATAATATGTAATAATCATTGAGGAAAAACAAGGAATACTTTGCGGGGCACTTTTTCACGGTGATCGTACTGAGATCATCGATCAACCATGGCCGACCTAGTGTATTCTGCACAAACGCACCATTTCGAACATTCAGAAGTCGATTTTTTCTTGTGGCATAATCGTTCTAGCAACTTAAATTCACTCAAGAAACCGTATTGAGTTATTTTATGTCTTTTTAGACGATTCCGTGACAAAAAAAATTTCGATGAAAATTTTGCCGAAATTTGCATAGCCCAAAAACAGCTCAAAAAAATATTTTCACCAATTCGCTTTAAACTTCGAAAAAACAAAGTTGCAGTCAAAGTAAGTTATTTTCCGCTGTAATTTGCCAAATTAGAACTGAAAGAGTCGACTTATAAGCATTTGAAATTTTGAACTTTTGAAAAAATGGATGTTTCGATTTTCATGAATTACCATGTCTTCCCCCCATTCTACATGTGTGGTATGAACACAAAAGTTGTTCCAAATACCGTTCCCGTGATTTCTGTTCGCTGTGGTAGTCATTGAAAGTACAGTGAAAATATTTTGGCCGATCCTGAATGGAGCTCATATACTGAGTGGGTCACGGTTTGGGAGATATCTCGGTACGATCACCGTGAAAAAGTGCCCCCCTAAGTATTCCATGTTTCTCCTCAATGATTATTACATATTATATTGAAAAATAGGAATGTAGAAATTACATCATAGTGGGTAGCCATTACCCGAAATACCTTTTTCGACGAAAAATCAAATTCCTTGTGTCATAACTTTTGAACCAATGCACCAAATTCAAAATCCTTTTAGCTGGAAACAAAACTTTTCATGCTCTTTCGAATGAGCTATTACTCGATACCCAAATATAAAGTTTGAAAATCGCGAGTTCAAAGATCAAAGATCAATATTTTGGGTCCAAACTATAATCGAAAGGTGTACCACCCCTAGGGGTCATGCCCACCAAGTATGAGCCCTGGGCGACGTTTCTGAAATTTTTGTACACTCTCAGCTGCGTTCTTACAGATAACGCGTTTTAACATCCTATTTTTATATTTTTAAAAACATTTCAAAACACGAAAACAACGAACCTTCTCGATCTGGTAGTAGTGGTCGACGCTCGCGTACACGTAGCCGTCGATCGAGATCGGGAACTGCAAATTAAATTAAGTTAGATAATTATTAACATTTTAATACTTTCAGAAACTAGGAATGGAAGACACGTGTTGAGATTTTATGGGCGCTATTTTATATATTTTTTCATTTGTCCTCAACGACAGCACTGCCTCCGATTTATTCCCGAGTTCAAGCAGAACTGGTGCAACCCGAGAAACCCTGGTTAGTGAAACCGCGATCAATACATGTTATTTGCCCATCAATTTTCTTCCCGATCCTTCGCCTCCACGCCCTCCAACCAGTGATGAGCGCGAGGTCGGAAATAGGAGGGTACCCCCCATTTTTTTCCGCGAATTTTCCCGCGTATACGCTCTAACCCTCGAATTTTAGAGATTTGATCCCCGATTTTATGCGTAACCCCCGATTTTCGCCCAATGCAAGAGAATTTTGCTCATCACTGCCTCCAACAATATGTTAACCCATCCCCCACCTCATGTCTCGTCGCCAGCACACTCGACAGCCCGCTGAAGCACAGCAGGTTGTCCGTCTTGATCGGCAACGTCTTCGACTCGGCGTCGGCGGGCATCGACGCGAACTGCAAATTTATCAGTTCAATAAAATACAGCGATCATCATATCACTAATAGAAGACCTGAATTCATTGCGCACTCTGATTTCTTGTTTCACAGATACAACTTCTCACTATGATTCAAGAAACGAGCAATTATGACTGCACGTACACGAAAAGCATCTAACCTTTTCTCGCGAGTCATATCATGTATTTGAACCAGTTCTAAACGCCTACCCCGAGATCCGTCGCCTTGTTGTATCTGGTGACCGTCTTCTTGGCAGCATTGGCCTGGAGTTGTTAATCGATAATCGATACCGTACTCGATCAAGCTACTGTAGCCTACCGTACTCACCGCGAGAGACGGACGGGGAGCGGGGACGGGCGGCCGAGCGACACTGCTCGCAGCGACCGGAGCCGAGCTGCAATTATCAAAGATCAAAGATCAAACACCACCAACTTCAAGGTAAATCCGACGACATGCAAAGAAAAAATGGCCTACCTATTGCCCTTGGCAAGACTGTTGTTGTTGTTAGCCGGTCCGGAAGCCGGCTTATTGTTGTTATTGTTGACGATCGCTCCGGAAGCCGGCTTGTTGTTGTTGTTGACGATCGCTCCGGAAGCCGGCTTGTTGTTGTTGTTAACGATCACTCCGGAAGCCGGCTTATTGTTGTTGTTGACGATCGCTCCGGAAGCCGGCTTGTTGTTGTTGTTGGCTGGGCCGGAAGCGAGTCTGGTGTTCAGGGCTCCCAGATGTCGAATCGCCTCCTCGGTGACGACAGCAAAGGAGCGAGACAGATTGATGAGTGCGAGCTGAAATTGAAAGGGTTACGGTGATCGACTACTGTAGAATTACGGTACACGATTATTGTACGGTAAAAAGACAGTTTAGCTATCTGCAATTAGTAAGCTATATGTAGTAAGTATACTAGACAACATAGCCCTCAGATCATTAGCAAGTTTGCCTAGTCATCAATGGATATGGAGTATTTGAAACTGCACAGGTACGTGTTGTCTCAACATCTAATATCCACAACCCTCAAACAATCGATCGATACCGTCTCCCTCGCTACCGTACTCTACCGTACTCACATCGTGCGTGTTGTACATCATCTGCGGCTGCACCTGGCCGATCGCTGCGTACAGTGTGCCCACCGCCGCCAGACTCGCCCGATCCTGCAGGATACGGTATGAATTAATACGATAATCGACAACTGATAAATATTACGATAATCGAAAGCAATTCAATCATTATCAAAGAACATTGCGAAAATAACAAAATTGCAAAAATGCATTTTATTTAGAGAATCAGTGAAACCGTGCCCGAGAAGTGCAGAAGAGCTTCATCCTTGAGTAAAAAAAAATCTCACGAAATTCGACTCGACCACTGCGCGCAGCACTCCGTTCATGCGGTTGATGAGGTAGTCGGCCGGCGTGATCGCGTCGTGAGTAAGCTGAATACGGTAGGATTGAACTACGGTAGCGTGCGGTAGTAAACACGGAATATGTTGGGTTGTGGCCGCGCGAACGGGAGCCAAGCAGTGGAAACCGTGCAAATCCTAGTTGGAGAAGAGTTTGCCGTCTATGGAGAAAGGATGTGAGGGTGAACAAGGCTAGCAGCTTGAGCCCACTACTTGCAGTCAAAAAGACACAAAATAAGCGAGGGTAATGAATGAATACTATGAGATCAATCAATAACCTCTCCAATTTACGCACTCCCAGATCCATCAAAGCTGGTGAGAGATCACGCGAAAAGGAGAGTCAGAGGCAACTCACATTGCTCGTCACGGCGAGCGAGGAGGAGATGTTGTCCTTGAAGGCGCGAGCCACGCACTCGATATCGATCGATGCCATCTGGATACGGTAAGAGGATTACGGTAGGTCGAATATCGATCAAATATAAGAAGAACTATAAATCGAGCAGAGTAGGAAAAGTAGTCAAAAACTACCTAAAATCCGTAAACGTAGTATTTTCGAGGTTTTTACATAATCATACCCGGGGTTCTGACGATTTTCTCACTTGACTTTTCCATCTATGAAACCGAGTCAAAAATCACCATCGAGCAAATGCAAAATATAGATATTCAAAACGCCGTGGACGTTTAGCTCACAGTGTGATTTCCTCTCGGGGCAAAAGCTTTATTAGATCTTCTTATTACTGTTAACAGGAAAAACGAAACAAACAAACTGTAGCAACAAAATATACAACAGTTAGGCGAGGATAAAATGGAAACTTCTTAACTAGAGCAGTCACGGTAGGTCAAGATTATTGCAAAAAATTGGAAATAATCGCAAAGATAACACATTGATCTACCGTAATCACTTTTCAGGTAATTAACGGGTAAAGAGGGTAAAATGGAACTTCTTACAAGAAGCTTCTTAGCTGGAGAAATCACGGTACATCATAACAGTTAAATTAGCAAAATCGAAAAATTAGTTAAACAAACAACAATTTGATCTACCGCATTGATCTACCGTAATTGCTCTTTTTGTACCGTATCGTTGTGCTCTCAATCGATCGACATCGCTCCGATCACGCGGCGAGGCGCACGCTGAACAATAACGTCAGGTATCGATCGACCTACCGTAATTTCCAAGATCTACCGTAATCTACCGTAACCCACCTGCTTGCCGGTGAACGGTTCGTCGGCATCTTTCACCACGGTGAACGATGGAGTGTCGCACTGCAAATTTTGTGATGTTCCGCTGTCGTTCCGATTAATTCCGGCTCTACCGTAGCCAGCTCCTATTTCCCGGCTCTCACCTTCGAGTGGTATCCGGTTCTGGTCACCGATCCGCACACGCAGCGGAAGTAGACGCCGGTCGCGGACGTCGTGGCGCCGTGCTTGTTCTTGAGATGCGCAGCCACCACGGCCGGCGTGTTGCCCGAGTGCCACTGCAATGTGTGCTAATTGCCGGCTGCGGCTCGCATTTCCCGGTTAACCCAGAAATCTAGTCAGCCATTGATACTACCGTAATCTACCGTACTCACCGGGCAGAGCGGGCAGCCGAGCAGGCCGGGCTTGCCCCTCTTGCCAATCTTGCCAGTCGTCGTCGGCACGCGAGCGATCACTGCAATGTGGACCGTATTCCGGACGTTGGGAGCCGGCAAGTACCGGGAATTCCCGGCTCTGGTGCTACCGTACTCACCGCCGTTGCGGCGCTGTGCGGGCGCCACAGGCATGCTTCTGGCGCGCGCGAGGTCGAGGCGTCTCTGCGCCTGGGCCGCAGCCTCCTGCAAGAGATAAAAGATCAGAAACCAAAAATCAAAGATCATGAATCGACCTCGCATTAGCTTCGTTAGCCTCCCTTCTCGACTGCTATGTACAGACCAAATCTATACAGAAAGCTTTCGGAAAGAAGATTACGTAACCAGCCCTTGAAACAGCATTTTGCCTACAATTCGGGAGACCGTACTAGGCCTACCGTACCCTACCGTAGTCTACCGTACCTCATCATCTCCCTGCGTCGTGTCGATGGTGTCGTCGCCGCCCGCCTGGAAGTCGTCTCTGTAGCCCATGACGTCAGAGCGCGCCGGGCGTGCATTGTACATCTGCAAAGTGGAAGAGGAATGGCCGGCAATTAGGTGGATTTCCCGGCTCCGGCTCCCCATATCCCGGCTCCGGTCTCACCTCGACCATCGGCAGCTCTCTCATCATCTCCTCCTCCTCTCCATCGTACGGCTCCATCTTGACGTCTCCGTCTGCGAAGGGCTTCTGCGATGGGTACTGTAGGGAAGGGGGGGATGAATTACTGTATCCAAGGAGTTCCTATCGCGAACTGAACTATGATCAGAAGCACCGTAGCATACTGTAGGATACTGTAGCTACAGTACACTTGATGCAACCCTACCGCAAACTGCACTACGGCAGCGGAGTACCGTATGGATTACTGTATCCAAGGATATCCTATCGCGAACTGAACTACGACTGCGGAGTACTGTAGCATACTGTAGTCCGGGAAACCGTACCTCATCGAGCTGCTCCGAGAGAGCGGGCATCGCGACGAATGCTGCATTCGCCTTCTCTGCTTCACGTCTCAGATATTCCTGCGAATTACTGGTCTCACGATGCTCTTTTTTCCGCGGATTTGCCAGCCGTGATCCCGCTTACAAGTTCTACATTTTTTTCGATGCCAAGGTGCTACCATACCCTACCGTACCCCTCCCCTTCTACCGTATCCCACCGTACCTGTTGCCATCCAGCTGGCCATCCCTTGGCCGTCAGCACGCGCAGCCCCGCCACCGCCGTCTCGGCCATGCCGTACACGAGCGAGCGCAGCGGATCATCGCTGCAAATAGTAAAGATTCTCAGTCGAAATTGTTAATTTGGAAGCACCGAAAGATAAGAAAAAATCGAAAAAATATCAAGGTCATTTTGCTTTTTTTTCAGAATTATTTCGCCCACTTTTTTATGGTATCTTGCATCCTAGTCAATGATCAACTCCATTATTATATTTAAAATTATTTAAAATAATACACTGTCGTGGTAGTTGTGAGCATGGTTTCTATATTTTTGACTAATCTAAATTATTTTGCATCACATCCAACCCATTATCACCTCTGCTCACCACATTTCGTCGAATTGCAGCGAGTTGCGACGCTCGAGTTCGAGCGATTCGAGCGCCCGATGGAAATCCTGCAACGAGTTGTTGAACATAAATGGGCACTAGCTTTCGAATACGGGTAATCATCTCTTCGTTTTGAACACTCTCTCGCCTCTGTGATCGGTGAGAGGGCATGAAGGATTGCCTGTACTTTGAATTATAATGGGCACTTTTGTTGGTAGAAACAGTGACCCCTCCAACCGTACTCACAATGAAGGTGGCTTCAAGTCGGAATGCCACCACTATCCATTCCAGGTACTTCATTACTACCGTATCCCAATCAGTTCACGATGCCCCTTCCTACCGTACTCACAATGAAGGTGGTTCCAGGCCGGATCAGCGCTCCGAGCGCTTCCTGGCACTTGGTGAGCACAGGGACGAGCGGGTCCTCGGAACGGCTACACACGCCGTGAGACTGAAATACGGTAGGGTGAGGAGTGCGGCGGGACAACTATTTTATTAAATTTAAATAAACGTGCGAAACACTTGGGAATTTACTATACCCACAATCCACCATGCGCTCAAGCGTAATGGTAAGCTTATTCATACCATGTGCATGACGGAAAAATATGTTAAAATTTGATTTCATTATTTAAACAAAATCAATAGAACACGCGGTTGTTGTTTCATATTGGGATCAAAAGCGTCGTAGAGTACCCCATAAATGGTACGGATTTGATGCACACCTGGTGATATGGGGCTGAAGCATTGACAAAACATGGCGAGACGTCACAAATATCCACGGCACATCATTTCAAAAACGGCATTAGGATTGGAGCCATATCCGTCAAATAGTTTTATCCATGACACAACACTATGTCGACTTTCCCTAATACAGTCGCCCTTTCCCAATCCATGCGATACCAATTTGCCTAGGAACGGCAATGACTCTAGAGCGCTTCCTAACATAACCAATGTGGCGTGGAGGTAAGTTTTTCTATTTCGGATCGCGATGTCGGGGGTTCGACACCCGGTCGTTGCAGGAGCCCTATTGCCGTTTGTCTCAGCTAATGCACAGCGTGTCAGAATGGATCGCCTCCTTTGTTCGCCGCGGCGGACGTATTCTAATGTGGGGAGAGAGTGGACGGATCATTTTACACCATTTCTGCGAGTTTTGCGGCGCGATTTCGCGGGGTTCGCGGCACAAAAACAAATGCTGCTGGAAAACAAGAGTGAAATTGAAAAATCGAAAACCTGAGAAATGTCAGAAAAGAGATTGGCTATCGATCCATGCAATTCACGTCTTCTAATTATTCCTCCCAATCGAGAAAGCATCACGGAAACGTGAAAAACGGAGTTTTTCGTCAATTTTCGCAGGTTTTTATTAGATCTCTCGAGCTACTGAATTTTTATCAAAAATCGGCTCCCTGAGAAATCTGGAGAATTTTGCAAGGATTATAACAATAATAATGGTGTGATACTTTCCGTATACCGCACTTGAGAAAGGAGACGCCAAATATCAAAATCTATCTATTTTCTCATCTTCCATTGAAAACAGTTGAGTTTCACGCAATAAAGAAGAGTCGCTGGCTTCTTTTTGTGCGAATGGATGGTTTTTGAATGTGTTTCTCGAAATACCAAAAGGGAAATGAGGGTAGACATTTCGAACTTTTTAAGGGTTTATAAATTTACCCTTTTTTGACCGCTCTGATCACTCGAAATGAGTGAGAATGAATGGGAGTGGAAAGAGAGACGCGAATTGCCCTCCGCCACGCAAATGAGGTTTTCGATCCACTCTGACACGCTGTGTAATGTAGAATTGACTCGCGCCTGAACTGATGTGACGGATTAATGCTTTTATTACGCGGGGTTCTACCACTCGGATGGCCGGTGATAAAATAACTTTTCACGAATATATAACAATAGTCATAGCTGCCATTCGCATGGGTACATCCCCATATCAGGGAGGTCGCCAATATCGCTATTCACTGCCCTTTACCCCTTGCCAGTGAAGGGAAAGGTCGTGGAAATCGACATAAAATTCGTAAACGTTCCCGGTTTTCGAGGTTCCATCAACGTGGAGAAGTACCTAGCATTCTAAACGTAGCCGGTTTTCGAAAATATTACTTTTTTGATGCTTTTTGCATAAACATACCCGGGGTTCTGACGATCTATCACTTAACTATCACATTCCATCTATGCCCCTTGCTCACTTTCTCTCTCCATGCCTGGGCGACCCTTCTCGGCGAGGCCGACGGGTCGGCAGTAGCATCGTACTGTCCGTTCATCTTCGTCTAGAGTTGAGGCGATCTGCAACAAGCAGGATTTATGATGACACGACAGAAAAAAAAATAAGAGAATAGAAATGAAGAATTGGCGAAACACGAAAACGCATAGTGAACAGAGTCAGGTATGGGTTGAATGAAGCCATAAAAAAGGGTGAAACATAGTCCAGAATGAGACACAAGTGGGAGCGACAAGGGAAATAATAATCTCCACCCCCCCCCCCCACCAAAGGCGGAATTAGCCAATTAATAGACAGAAAATGCCTATGGAAAGATAGAGACGAGAATTGCAACGTTGTGAGCGAGATTAAACCCTCCCTCTAACTCGAATGGTAACGCATAACAAGATGTCCGATAAGTTGTACGCAATGGAAAGACACATAAAAAGTAAACAAGTCAAGTGAGACCAGCGAGGTTTACTTTTTTATGCGAGAACAAAGATATACTTACGCTATATTGCAAGTATGAACTGCGACGTATTTGCCAAAGACACGAATCTTCGAAAGAAAACCAATGTTACGTGTAGCGCAAAAGAGCGAGGCGTGTGCGTACAGAAGGAAATTGCTTGATGCGTTTTTCTAAGATATGACCAGTGTGGTTAAAAAAGCGCATCTAATATGAGGCTGGTTGCGTAAAAATCAGCAAATGGTTGGCACAGTGATTTTTGATGAATTCGTGGAAACGTGGGAATAGAGGTTCTCTAGGGTCGTGATCATCGCTATCAACTTCATTTTGCATCAACTCGATCGGTGGAGCCATGCTGCAACCATGCTTTTTGCTACCGTTTTTCTGCCTCTTGGTTCTTCGTCGGTGAAATGTCGCGGAAATATCAGAGCATATGTAATCGATCATGGCGAGTCGAACCATGCCATTCCCGTTCCATGCAAATACAGCGTTCGCTTTATTCAAATTTGTTTACGAATATGAGGAGGCAGTGGAAGCCGAATTTTATATGGGCATGTGCGCAGTATCGAGACGATCATTTTTCTTATATGGTGTATGGGGTTAAAAATGGAAATGAGAGAAAAAAGGGAGATTTGGTAGATTTAAATGAAAATAGCAAAAATACGTCCATTTTTAACCCCATACACCTTATAAGAAAAATGATCGTCTCGATATTGCGCACCTGCCCATATAAAATTCGGCTTCCACTGCCTCCTCATATTCGAAAACAAATTTGAATAAAGCGAACGCTGTATTTGCATGGAACGGGAATGGCATGGTTCGACTCGCCATGATCGATTACATATGCTCTGATATTTCCGCGACATTTCACCGACGGAGAACCAAGAGGCAGAAAAACGGTGGCAAAAAGCATGGATGCAGCATGGCTCCACCGATCGAGTTGGTGCAAAATGAAGTTGATAGCGATGATCACGACCCTCGAGAACCTCTATTCCCGCGTTTCCACGAATTCTTCAAAAATCACTGTGCCAGCCAACACAGCCACTTGCTCGATTCTTATGCAACCGGCCTCATATAAGAGAAGTAATATTAATAAAGTGCTCTGTGCAATAAGCAAAAAGAAAATATTAAAAGATGGAATGTTAAGCGAAATAACCAAAAGCAGATGGGAAGACAACAGAAGAATATTGCGCGCGAGTAGCGAGTAGTATACAAAGAATACTCTGATCCCTCTATAATATTTTCATCGTTAACAGTTAACTTGACTTAAAACCCAATCCAAATTACTTGTGAAGCAAGTTAATCGATTTTAAACAACAAGGAGATACGGAGCAGTGGGCAGCCTAACGCTCAGTGTGCGCACAATGAAATGCCAGTCAATAATCGACAGACTAAACTCATATTTATGTCAAAATTTACTGTAACTAGAAAGTAAATCTTAATGTAAATGGTAAAACACTTTGCAATATGAAATGGAGAAGGAGAGGCGGAAGAGAGAGGCACCTATGACGAAAACGAAATTTGAGCAAATGATTGTCTTCTTTTCTCTGTCTCTCCCTCACGCACACACTCTCTCGCCCATTCGTTGGGAAGCGCCGTTGTTTACCACTTTTTACACGCACAAATGGATGAGATTGACATTTTTACGGCTGAAATAGAGTACATCGAAGCCAAAAAAGATGATATGAGATGCGTAGATAGACGTGGATAGTGAAATGAGAGCAAATGGCTGTCTGATCCCTTCCTCTCTCAATTGCAAGTATGTAAATGTGCCAAATACACATAAAATGATCTCGCTTACCATGAAATCACATCGAGTCAGTCGATCGATAAGATGAGAAATCCAATCGAATGAGCAAATATGCAAATGTGTTTTCTTCTCTCATGTCAGATCAATTGAATGTGCAATTGTATCCTAGATTAGATGCCGTACGTTTAAGTATCTGAAGTGCCTCAATCTACCGTATCTCATACACTCAATTACAGCAGATCGCTTGCGAAAACGACAACGAAACGACCAATTTATCCCATGTTGCGAGAGAGGGGGATCAGGGATGAGAAGGGGAGAAGGGTCTCTCGAAACGAGGGGGCGGGAGCGTCGCTCAACCGTGGTGCGACTCGATCGACAGCGCCGTGCTCGCGGCGACCGAGGAGGGGGCGGAGCGAGTGCGCGGGGCTGCAAGTGATCTTTGATCTTTTATCTCTGATCTCTGATCTTTGATCTCTCAGAAACATACCGAAGCCACCGTCGATGATGCCACGACCGACGACTGGAAAGGTAAAATGAGTACCGTACCTACAGCACCGATACCGTAGGTTACCGTACCCCCTACCGTACCTCTGGAGGACTCGTACGACGGTCCCGACTCGCTGCTCACGCCGGCCGACGACGACGACTGAGGACGAGGAAGACGGGCGGAGGGTCTGCGATTACGGTAGGTTGGGGTACGGTAGACGAGATCAAGGAATATCGATTGATACAGTATCCTGACCACCGTAATCTGAAGTTACAGTACCTCTGCGCCACTCGCACGCTCGTCTGCGGCAGAGACTCGGCCGGCTGGAATGAGATACAGTTATCCGAATCGATACCGTAACCTACAGTAACCCATCATCTACCGTACCCTACCGTACACCCCGGATACCGTACTCCGTTCGGCGAGAGCTGCGCCTTGATGCGCCCCATGAACTCGGTCATCGAACTGCAGATCTTGTCGATCTCGGTCTGAAATGGGTACTGTAGACTACCGTATCTTATTCTGCCGTACTACTTACCGTACCCTATTCTACCGTAACCCGGACTACCGTAATTCCTACCGTACCTTCGTGATGGGGTCGTGGTTGGTGATGGCGGGCAGGCAGGAGACGCCGTTCAGCGACCGAATCGCCTTCGCGAGGTTCTCCACGGACTGAGGATTACGGTAGATATCGATTACTGATTACCGTATCCTACCGAGCACCAGCTACAGTAATACAGCTACAGTACCATACCGTACTCACATGCTTGTAGTTCTCGACCAGCTCGACGGTTCCGTAGACGCCACTGCCCGGTCGCGCACTCTGCAGCCGACCCAGCTTGCTGCACACGACGCGCTCCAGCTCGTTCAGAGAATCCAGCTGGAGAGATTGATCTTTGATCTTTGGTCTTTGACCTCATGAGACCAGTAGGATGATTGACGATCGTCAATAGATTCAGGGGATGAGTGATGACGTCGACATTTGCTCTTTGATCTCTCACATTCCTCACATTTCTGTTCATGGCACCAATCTGCCTCGCGTCCTTCTTCACTTCGACCGCGCGCTCGGCGAACTCGCGCTCCTTCTTGTTGAGATGAGCGATCTGAAGGTCGATCTTTGAACTTTGATCTTTGGTCTTTGATCACTGATCTCTGATCACTATTCCCTAATTCAAGTGCTAAATCTTGTTGAGATGAGCGATCTGAAGGTTGATCTTGGAACTTTGGTCTTTGATATCTGACTCCTAACCACTAGACCTAAATACGAGTGCATTCTCTATTGTAGAGATGAGCAATCCGACACTTTTATCACCGAAACTCTGATCTTGAAACAGTGCCTCATCCTACAGCACTCTGTTCCTACAGTACTCCTATCTTACAGTATCTAATACTACAGTACCCAATCGTTACCGTACCCCTCCCTACCGTACCTTCCTGCTCATGCTGGACGAGTGCACGCTGCTCACCGGCGACTGGCTGCGGCTGCAAATCGATAATGATTACAGTATTCCAGACTACCGTACCCGCCGCTATCGTACCCTACAGTATCATAAACAACTGCATCCTGACGACTACTGTACCTTGAACCCAGATATACAAGTTCTACAAAATCAATACAGTTGCAAACTACAGTACCCGACTACCGTATCCCCTACCGTACCTCGCAGTCGATCGCGAACTGGAGATCGAGCGGGAGCGGCTGTCTGCCTGCAATTTATCGATTGGATTAATCTTTGATCTTTGATCTCTCACCTCCGACAGATCCTCCGCCTTCAGGTCCTTGAGCAGGCCCAGAATCCTGCAATGGGTTACGGTAGGGTACTGTAGGGTACGGTAGGATACTGTAGGTGTACGGTAGGGCACTGAAGCATACTGTATGGTGCTAAAGGGTAATGTAGGATAATGTACATACTGTGTGCTGTAAGGTACGGTAGCAGTTCGGTAGGATATTGTAGGGTACGGGAAGTTACTGTGGGGTTACGGTAAGTTTTGGTTGGGATTCGGTAGGATAATAGTATCCTCACTCCTTGGCGATCTCCTTCTGCTCCTCGACGATGGCGTCGTCCCAGCCCCGCTCGACCTCGTCCATCTTCTCGTTCAGCTGCACAAATCGATAATTGTCATGATACAGTAACCCCATCCTACCGTACCCTACAGTACCCCAACCGTACCCCTACAGTACCCTAACGTACCCCTACAGTAACGTATCCGTACCCCTACCATACCTCTACCGTACCCTACCGTACCCCAACTACCGTATACCTCCGAGACAGCGAGGAGGGAGCTCTTTCTGGCCACTTCGACGCGGTCCTTCAGGGTGCGCACCTGCGCCTCCACCTCCTCGTTCGCACTGGAAGATGGGAAGGTTACGGTAGGGGTACGGTAGTCAGGATGCTGTGGAATGCTGTGCGAGTACGGTAGATATACTATAGGTACTTTAGTGATACGGAAGGGTACGGTAGCGTACCGTAGTGGCACTGTAAGAGAATTGTAGCTTACAGTACCCCTTGGTTACGATAGGTCTCACCGAATCTCGGCGTCGAGCTTCTCGAGGCGTTTGATCGCGTGCGCCAGTTCGCGATCCTCCATGTCCTGAGGAAGAGTACGGTATGATACGGTAGTGGATGGGTAAAGGTAGTCAATGAGTTAAGGTAGTCGACTTCGTACAGTAGTCGATGGGTTACGGTAGTCGATGGGTTACGGTAGTCGATAGTTACGGTAGCCGATGGATTACGGTAGACAGGGTACTGTACCACATAGTTGCTGCGAATCGATGAGAAGTCCGAGTCGTAGGACTCGCTGCTCTGCTTGCCTCTGCAATACGGTAGGGTTACGGTATCGATCGATAACTGACTACCGTATACCTTGGGCGGCTGTGCGCAAACTGGGAGTCGTTCATGGTCTGCAATGGGGTACGGTAGGGTACTGTAGTTGAGGTATCCAGGGATCCCCAGGGGTATCGGGTATTCGGGCATACCTTGGACAGTCTGGCAGAGGGGCGGCCACTCGCGATGGGGTGAAAAGTGTGAAATGGGGAATGGGAAAAGGAAAAGAAGAGAGACGACGGATAAAGGGATTAGATGCAAATGGCTAATCGATATTGGAATAGCAACTTATCGATTTCTTTTATGGTAGATCAACATGAAGTGGACGTAGTATTGATGATGAAACCAGCGACTCTCCTCGTTCTACACGCTCTCGCTTCTCTGATCGATGAGAGACAATTCGAAATGAAGAGAGTCTCGTTAATTCTCTCGAGTTCTGATCACGCTAGAGACTGTTCAATCGTTCCCGCTCTCTTCATTTCACACATTATCTCGTCGTATTTCGCTATCTCGCAGTTAGAGAAGATGAGAAATCAAACGAAACGAGGAGAGTGCGGGCATTTTGGTCAAACAGATAAGTGGCACCGTTCGTAAAGGACATCCAGAGATCACAAGTGTCCAGGGAAAGGAAAGGAAGAGGATTGAGCCCGGGATGTTAGGAATGCTCGAAAACTTCACGTTTCAAGGCGTTTGCATTGCACGTTTTCGTTTTTTTACATCCTCCTGTCTTTTCGCCTCTGATGTTGAAAATGGCTTGAGTTTCATTTATCTTTGATAGGTAAAAGTTGAGGACATCAAAACGTGATCAGACATAAAGAAATCAGAACGTGTGGTATGTACAAATAATTCTTACATTGAGCTTCATTTTCGGGGAAGATTGTTAGATGGTGCGGACTGTCATTCTTCGATCTGATTATTTTTCATCATTCCGAATGATTCAGTCAATTCCGTCTGAATCTTCTCTAATCAGTTATTTCCTACAGTACAATTTCTACATTGTTTCAAGCGACTAAATTGTCGTACCTTAAAATGATAACTGGAATCTATTGACTAATTGTAAATAGTCAATTAGTCAATAGGTTCCAGTTATCAGAGTTTGCAAGAATTTGATGCTGTTTCGTTCGTAAAACCATTCTCTGTTCACTGGATGGTTCCCTTCATGACTCAAACACTTCTTCCTGAACCTCCTCTTCACTTTCCCTCCTCTCCCTCCATCCTCAAGTGTCCCTCTGTTTCAATTGGCTGATTTAGAGCCCTCCCCTCTCCCCTTCTCTCTTGATTCTACACGCTTTCTTTCTCAGTCCTACCCGCTAGAGATCACGCGAATACGAGAGTTTCATACCATTGAGCCGCTCTCACACCTAATCTCACTGCCCTGAGGACATCAACGCCTTGTTTTGACTTGTTTGGCCAATTTTGAGAGCTTGTTTTGACTTATTTTGAAAATTTTGCAACCCCAGATTGTAGGGACTATCTTCCGGTTGTGGGAGCAGGCATTGGTGTATCAATCCAGATCCTTATTAATTCCGCTGCATGCCTCAGGCACTCTCCGTTATTCCGCTAAGTAACGGTACTAAGTAATTTGTCTGTCTCTCTCATTTTCACGTGATCTCTCGCCGGTCAGAGTCTCCCTCCTCCTCCTACAGTAATGGAACCTTCTAGTTTGCTCTGTTTCTTCTGGTAAAGTAGAGTGCCAAACAAGTCTCATTACGCACTCTGACCTACCGTGCAGTTACTGAACTATCGCAGGTGTACTGTAGCTCTGGAATTCCATTTTAGTTCAGGAACTCCTTTCTCCATTACCCATTTTGCGTCACCGAATGACTTACGTTTCACAGATCCAATATCTTCGCTGAGTAATGCATTTCATTAATGAATTCCCCAAATCGGACCGAACAAAAAAAAGTATTTCGAATATCGCTGTTACTTTACTGCTACTTTTGATCAGCAAAACCTCTAGAAACGAAGAGGAGCATTCATTTCGAGAACTTCCCTACTTCTTTCTCCTTTTCCCGGAATCCCCCTCCCATTTCCTGCCTATTGCTCACATATTTGCTTCGCCTATGCCCGTCTTTCTGGTATTTCACACATAAGTACATACAGGAAGATGAAGGAGGTGGAGAGAGGGAGGAGTGGAGGGAGAGGGGAGGAGGAGGGGAAAGTAAGGGGGAGTGAGAGTTTGCATCCTCTTGCCTACTGCTCATGGTCAAGTGAGGAGGGACCTCTGGAATCCTGATCGGCCTTTTCGCAACCATTTTCCCTTTCCGATAATGTTATGTTTCATGGCTCCAATATCAATTTTTGATCAAAGTTATTATCAATTCACAGCGTGTCAGAGAAGGAGACCTCCTTTGTTCTCCGTGTCCGACCCCCTTTCATGGTCACTAGATGGCAATGATATTATAAAACCTGTGAAACATATCCCATAACTCACTGATACGAATGATAAAAGAAATTCTAAAATATCATGGGTTTATAACAATGACTGATAATTCTAGAGCTAAAAATAATTTTTGTAATTATTTATGAGTGTATCGACTTTCCCATATTTGTGGGCTTGTGACTTTTTAGTCGTTGAATGAAGCCCTCACACCATTATTATTTTTGGAATGCTTAGAAACTGCCCTACATGGTGTTTAGAGCCGATTTTCAAAATTTTGCTCGAGATAAGTACGAAAATAGAGTCAGTATTGCCTGTTTCTCGAGCACCTGGAATTTTTAATAAAATCGGCTCTAAACTTCTAGGAGTTGAGTCCCTGAGCATTCCAACAATAATAATGGTGTGGGGGTTTCTATTAACGATCAAAAAGTCACAAGACTTTTGAAATTGACATTTTGAAAACGGACCGATGAGCATTGACCCGGCACATTTTATATGTTTCACAGAAACTATTAATGAAACCAAGCGATTTTGATTCAAATTGTTCTCATTCTTCATTCTCGACCTCGCGATGAGTGAGAATGAAAGGGTGGGAAAATAGAGACACGCATTGGTCTCGGACGCAATAATTGGATTATCTCCCCTCTCTGACACGCTGTGCAATTCCATCATTCGATCCATCTAACAATAGTTAATTCTTGTGCAAGTCATGATCAGTCCTTTCGCAACTATTTCCCATGTCGGCTATTATCTATTCTGAATACTATTATTTCCAATTCCGTCTTGAGATCCACCGAAGAATACGTGTTTCTTGTACTGATAGTCCAGAGTGTGAAAGAGATCTCTGAAAGCCTGATCAGTCTTCTCCCTTTACTTTTCCCTTCCGAACCCGCGATTTCAATGTTTCAAAAAAGCTATGTTTCATGGATTCATCATCCACTCTGATGAGCGCGATTTTCAATCAACACACGTCGTCCAGTATAAAAATAGCAACTTCAACTTGTCCTATCGTAGTCTCGTGCTGCGAATCCGAAGTATTCGTTGTTGATCACTTTGTAGAAGATGTTTGAAGACCTGAATCCCGCAGGCCGCGAATCAGATGCGTTTCACATTTTCTTTATCCATTAGTGATAATCGTGATTTCCAATTTCTGCTCCACAAGCGTTCGAAAAATTTCCTATCCCTATCTGGTTCTGCAGTATCCACAACATTTGTGGCTACCAATCCACCTTTTTCAAATACGGCGAATCTATTGAGTTTCATAGATTTGTTATCGCCGCTGACGATTGTTCATTCCGATTTTCTCAGTAGCTACCGTACCCTACCGTATCCCTCATTCTACAGTAATCCTACAGTATCCAGTCAGCTATCCTGTTTACCGCCCTACCCGACACTTACCCGCATCCCCCCGTATCCCGATCATTGTTATTAGAAGGAAAAGGAAATCGTCTCCTCCTTTCACCAAACCTGAGACCCCCAATAAAGCTCGCGCTACTCAGTTTGACAACACACCCATTCGAGTCTCTATTGTGGGGATATCTACTCCCCCTCAATCCGACCCGTTTTTACTCTCTTTTCTAACGATGTGCGATCCTTAGATATGCTGGATATATGGGCCTCGGCCCCCCGCCGGGCCAAATCCCGGTCCTGATCCGTCCGGCAATCCCCGGCTCGACTTTCACTGCATCATAGCCGCATTATGGATCTCCTCATTCGCATGCTATCTCGCCTGTTGCCTGATCTTTCATGCTACCAATTAGCGTTAGCTCTTTTGAGAGACAATATATCATGGGTATCAGAATTCTGATATGGTTCGCAATTTTAATAGGCCAGAAAGGCAAGAAAGTAGGCAAAATGAAGTGCTCATGCGTCATGTTTCCTTTAGGGTTTTACGGGCTCTCCTCATTTTCCAAGGTCTCTAAGTGGTCCGAAAGTTAAGAAAGCAGGCGAAATGAGGAGCCCATGCATCATCATTCTCTTTACAGCGGCCGGGTTTAGTTTTCGACCAATTACGCGCCTTGGCCGAGCGCCTTGTTCGCAATAAGCTACCGTCTCTTCACTCGAGGTGATCACTGGCAGGTCAGAGAGGGCGAGAGAGCGTGCGGAATGGAGAGAGGCAGACAGCACGAAGCAATGATTGCGTTAGCCAGTCCGCTGTTCAGCGTTCTCCGCAGTCATTTGCTGCTTTAAACCACTCACCGGCCCTGCCCAGAGTTCCCGGCTCTGGCTCCTGTTCGAACCAGGTTATCTTTTCACGGCCCTGGTTCACGGCTGCGATAACATGGCTCTCGCCCTGAACTGAATTCCCGGCTCTGGCTCCGGCTCAGAACTGAACCCCCACCAAGCCATGTCCCGGCCCTGGTTCCCGGCACCTACCCCTGGTTCTGGCCCTGAACTGATCCCTAATCACTGGCGGCATTCATCACTTTCTCCTCCTCTCCCCCTATTCTAACCCCTCCGTTCAAAAAAAGCGTCTGTGAGCCGTTTGACCGCTTGATTGGCACAGAAAGAGAGGAGGGAAAGTTCATTAGGAGGGGGAGAGAGAAAGAGATGAATGAACGAATGGCAAAACTGAAAAATCATTGCGCGGCGCTCATGAGGCAATGAGTAGCGCTCGAAGTCGCCGTCTCTTCATTCTTCACACTCTCTCGTCAGCCGACCAGGCGAGAGTGTGGGAAAAATGAAGAGACGGCGACTCGTATTTCAAGCAATGATTGCTGAACCCTGATCGCGCTTTTTCTCCTCGGCTTTAGACTTCCTTTTACGACTACTTTTCTACATTCCTCATCTGATTATCGTTCTGTGGCCGATTTGTTAGAACTAAGTAAAGTAGCTAACAGTTCCGCACGGAAAATGGCTACCTACAACATCTGGCTACATATCCATCTCCTATAATGCATTCCACACTAAATTCAGCCTGTTCAGTGCTGCACTGTGGCCGATTTGTTGGAAGTAAGAACTGATTTGACCTCTTCACAAGCACCAAAAGCGCAGTAACGAACGGTTCCGCACGGAAAATGGCTAACTAATGCATGCACCTTCCAATAGAATGCTCATAAAATCGTATTCTTACATTCTATATCCATCTCTCACCTGCTAGGGTCAGCCGATCCACTCCGAACTCTAGTTAGGCTGCTTCCGCAGCTCCATCTCATTCCTGTCTCTCCTCATCTTGCCTGCTCTCTCGCTTTCTCTGACCACCAAGACTCAATGCAGAATGGAGAGAGCCCAATGGTCTGACTCTCTCACATTCCCCTGCTCTCTCGTTGGCTAGAGCAGCGAGAGAGCACTGGAAAGCGAGAGAACGACGCAATTTATGGGCTTGTCCGCGCAAAAAGAGGACATCATCCTCACTAGTGCCAATGAATAGTCTTCCCCACTTCCCTAGGAGGCGAGAGAGCGTGGGAAAGTGAGAGAGTAGTCTCCTCCCCTTCGCTACTTTCACCCATATCTCATCCATATTATCTGCCCATCCTTCCCCTTCCCTTTCCGTGTTCAGCTAGGTTTCACATTCATGTTCTGGGATGGCTTGGCAGGAAACAATTCTTCTTATTTTGCGTACTTTCTCGTATATCTGTTCGTGATTTAGATCGATGTTAGGTTTCACCGCCCATTTTTGTTCTCAGGTTCGAGCGTGCATGGATGTTTCTCGCTTCTTGAGAAAAAGTAGAACCAAAACTACGAACCTTCTGGTACATTATCGTAACCTCTCCAATCGCTACATCGTATCCAATTTTGAATAAGACAGATTTGCCAATTTGAGCATACGTGCAGAGTTTCATTTCCATCTCTCGCCTCGGGTCATCTTTTTTCTGCTCCCCATTTCCGAGCGCGTACGCTGCTTTTCCGGATCAGTTACGTGAAGAAAATGGCGGAATTGCTGACAGAGAAGCGAGAGAGCGTGCGAAATGAGGAGAGTGCTCTTCACGCGAGCGTTCGCTCTTCATGATTGGTAGAGAACTAGGCGTTATGCAATCAGCAAAGGAGAGAGGGGAGGATGGGACTAGACTGTGCGGAAAAGTAGCTCGAGGATCTTGAAGGAGCGTGCAAACTGGTGTAAAACTGTTGATTAGACCATTTTTTCGCGTTATCTTTGCCCATTTTCACTGTTCCTATGTAGTGATGTTCTTCAATCAATTAGCGGATCAATTGATAACCCCCCCCCCCTTCCGGAAGGTTCCTTTCCCCTCCACAATTAACATCCCCTCCCCACCCCACAAACCCGCTTCATCCACTATCAGTTATTGTGTTGTTCTGTCGCGAGTGCCCTCTATATGGATCGCGAGTACTCTCTCCATTCTGCGTGATCTCTCGTCTCTCTGACCGGCGAGAGAGCGGGCGGGATGGAGAGAGACGCTCCACCCCCTCTTACTGATAGCGAAAGCTTCCCTACTTCTAACCAGTAACCGTCCTTCTTGTCTCCCTTCGTCCCTTCCGTTTACCGCCGCGCCTACGGTAGCGCCTACAGTATCCTTTCTTGACCTACCGTATCCTACCGTAATCCTCCATCTTATAATTCTCGTATATCACTGACTCCATTTCCCTGCAGTTTGTTGGTGTCGTGCACATCGACTACCGTAATCCTCAGGCAGAGTTCAGTCGGTCAGATGCTGGAGCACTTCGATGCCTCGCTTCAGACGCCCTACATCATCGACACTTCAACGCCGGAGACCCTGGAGCGGGATTTTTATGCGTGGCTGCATGTGAGTTGATCAATTTTTCGAATTTTTCGAATTTTCTGGCCGCCAATTTGCTATTTTTCATTCGTTCTCAAGCACTCTATGCAATACTCTCTCTGCAGCTGCCAATATTCGATTATTTTCTGAAACTTATGTCGTAGACATCTCATTTTTGTCACCGAGGTTCTAAATAGTCATAAATTCACTCCCATCATTTCATCTATTCTCGTCCTATCTCATATACGCGTGCGCCATTTTTTGCGCCAGTCTCATGCTCTGCATTTTCTTTGCTCTCTCCATCTTGTATACTATCTCGCCGGTCAGAGACTACGAGAGATCACGCGGAATGAAGAGACACGATGGTTATCTCAATAACTTCATGTTGATCAGCTGTCATGTCAATGCGTGACCCGACTAATTAATTGCATTCCTAATTAAGTTGGTTGTTCGCGAATCATCGTTTAGAACTACAGTTAGACATATCGTACATAGGGAAACGACTTTCGAAATCAACTAGCTCTCTAGATGCGTAATAGCTAAATGTACCGCTGGCAACTTTTGCGCTACTATTGCTATCGTTGTTTTTGAAAGGCTAAGGACATGATGGATTACGAGATGCCTCTTGCCAACGAAACGAAAGGCTTTTCCGGAATGTTCTTTTAGTCACCCTCAAGTGCCTCTCAACACGCGCGCGTCTAATTGTTAGGATTAGCCGGGGATATCGAGCCGTTGAATAGGAGCCTCTGAATAGGCACTTGATCTACTTGCCAACGGCTTTGAAGCGTTTGCCAACGATTCTTTAGCGCTATGTTCGAGGGATCAGTTGTGTTTCAAGCGATCTTCAAAGCATAACTCGTGCTCAGTCTTGTTTTGTGACTATTTTGCATGAAAAACAAACAGACTTAAATCACATCATTTCGAAACTAATAGCCACTTCCTCTACTTTGTTACTACCTTTCATCGACCAATCCCCGGTCTCTCTCACTTCGCACTGCTCTCTCGCCGGTCAGAGCAGCGAGAGAGCGGGGGAAAGCGAGAGAGTCGGAGAAGTTGCCTTTCATCTCAGCTGGATCCGATTGCGATCCGCGCGCCTTTTCACAACAAACCATCAGATAGGCGAATCATGGGGTTGAGGAATGTGGCACTTCCTGTTGCGTAATGCAAGGATTTCGTGGCGGTCCTCCTTTCATCTGTGGAATTATTGGCTTTAAATGGTTCAGAAACAATGAAATATCGCAGATGTTGAGGTGGCAGGCACTTCCTGTTGTCTAGCTTCCTCCCGTTTCCTTCTATGGGAATTTCAAAGAACCCAGAAAGCATTATTGAGTGATAGGTTCACGCAACGTTCTGTTCAGGTATTCTGATTACGAAGTTTCAGAAAGGTTGGTTTGTGTCATTTCCTTTGGTTTCCACTGGGCAAGTTTTGAAACCCGGAGATATTATTCTCGATGAGCGATGGGTTATGTTTCGCGCATTCTTGATACAAGTGATGTGCGATTCTGAAACGATGATTCTGTCTCAATCCACTCTAAAAATTAATCAATTAGTCAATTCGGCGTGATACGTGCGTTCCAAATCGATGGAACCCTTCCGCTTTTTAGCTTCTTCGAACTTTCTCTACGATCAGGCGGGGTCTAATCAATGGCTGCTCAGAGGAACAGTTATCTGACTGTCTGCCTCTCTCACTTTTCCATGCTCTATCGCTTTCTCTGACTGGCAAGAGAGCATGGCTGAGTGAGAGAGTCTGACTGTCTGCATCTCTCCAATCCCCGTTATCTCTACCACTGTCCAACCAGCGAGAGAGCGCTGCAAATGGAGAGAGCAGCTTTCTCCCCTGCTTGTTTGCTTGCTGCGCTTCGCTGTGGGACCATTTTTTGCTGGGTCCGCTAACCTTTCCCCTCTCCCATTCTCCTTCTCTATTTCTCTGTTCGAAGCGGGCAATTAAGATCATCAGCGATAGAGGGGGATGCGCAAGTTGTAGTAAACAAGCGAAACTCTAGCTACCATTCTCGAGCAGAGGTAATGATGCTAGAGATGGGTATCTAATGATCGGAGAGATATCTTGATTTTTCTACCTGCGAAGCTCAGGCAGTACTAGAAAGATCAGAGGAGACGCGCAAGTTGTAGTAAACAAGCGAAACTAGAGAAGAAGCAAGCGGGTTCTAGATTCGAAGATTGAATGAGGTCTTTTGCTGCCCTCAATGCCCTTCGAAAAGCGGAGATTAGTGAGTAACAAGCTACCATTCTCGATTAGATTCGAGTAATGATGCGATAGGTGGACATTTTAGATACTATCGCTGATCAGACAGTGCAAAAAAGTGCGGATAGTAGCGACTAAAAGCGCAAGTTTATGCGCTTTAAACCCGTGATGGTTACGATGTAGCTACCATTCTCGGGCAGATTCGAAGATGTAATAATGTAGAAACGGCTTGGCAAGAACGACTCTCTTCATTTTGCATGCTCGCTCTTCTTTCTGATTTTGTAGATTCCAAACACGAAGATGGCTATCTTTCGATAGCATCAGGCGCAATTAATTGAGCGGTCGCTTTGAAACTCCTACTCATGTACCGAGTAGGGATGTTTTCTTCGTTTCGCCTACACTATCACCTGTCAGAGAGGCGAGCGAGCAGAATGAAGAGAGCCAATTCTTGCCAAGCCATGCTTGTACCGAGATTGGTCATTTAATGATCGGGAACGATGACTACGATAAAAATGCCCATCATCAGTAGCAAGAAAGAATGTAGTTGACTCATGTTGAGCTAGTGCAGTAAATATGATGCAGATCATTTGAAATTGTTTGATTCATTGACTTGCAATGCTGATTCACTGAGGCAGATCGTGATTTGGTGTTAGAAGTGTCATTACCGGTGCTAGACAATCGCTAAAAAAGCAAAACAAATGGATGAGATTATTTTGTTGACCCTTTTTCCCACTGCAATCATCAAATGCCTGTCAGAACAGATATAATAGCCAAGCGAAACATCGTCCTAAAGCAAAGATTACAGGATTATTCTTTTGTACACGCAGCAGAGATGAAAAACAGAAAGATGAACTACAAATCAAAGATCAACCATCAATCATTCAGGCTTCCGACGACTTCTCCTCCTCCACGTCCTCGGGTCGATGCTTTGCCGACCTCTCCCACTCACATCCAATAGATGGACGGGGAGTGGAGACACCAGTGGACCCGTATGAACAGATGCAGCAGGGGCATTATGAGATCAAGGTAGGGGTTGGTGCTGGATCGTTGCTAAATAGAGGGTGTCTGGGGTCTAAAGACGCCAGTAAGAGTAGAAGAGGAGGCCCAGGACTCCGGTAGACCTTTATGAGACCAAGGTAGACATTCACATTTTTTATCATTCTAGTTCCCTCACGTATAGTGTGTGCTTTGCATGTTTTGTGAGCCACGGTTCAGCATAGATCGCAAGATCTCCAAATATTTTTAAACAGTGATGGTATTTACAGTGATGGTACTGGTGATCCGATCATAAATATATTTATGATCACCAGTGTGATTGAAGATAATTATTCCGAAACTGTATAATCCGCTGGTGAAACATATCCGAGCAAGATCAATTTATGTTTCAGGGAGTTCCTCTCGAGATTGGCTACTCCCCATTACCCTCCATTGACCTGGTCGTGTTTGGAGGAGGAGGAGGCCCGAGGAATGGTTCGTTTGATCTTTGATCTTTGATCTTTCCGGCGAATCGCAAAATGACTCGATAAGTACTGTATCCGATGGAAAATCGATATCCCGATCACCTACCGTACTCCAGGGTTCTGCGTCGCGCCCCAGCAGCAGCTGGTTCAGTTCGTGATCGAGAAGACCGAGGAGGGCTACGCCACCGATGACAGCCCGGATACGGTAGGCGATATTCACTAAACATCGCCTATTGAAAATTCTCCAAGAATTATTGATTCTGAATCGCTTTCTCATTTTTCGAAAATCAAATACGTTTTGCAAATCGTTCGTTTATCCTGATCTTCTCGGATTCTGATCATTCGTAGGTATCCTAGAAAAAAATTAATCTTTCAGACGCCGTACCTCGAGGGCTCGCTCTCCTCTCCCTCCAATTCTATCTCCTACTCCTCCTCCACTGGATCGCCCTCTGCCATCGATGATCCGGCAGCGAGAAGCTCGGGTAGGTCAAAGTTCGATGATTATTGATTGTTTGAACTGCGAATTATCGATTTTAACTTCGGATGACTCAAAATTCTCATTCGTAGTGTTGGGGGTTATAGCTCGTGCCTACATAGATTGTTTGTGTTTGAAACTCGCCCAACTTCAAGATTACTCACGAGGTCTATTTCGAAAGTGCTGAATGGAACCAGGAATGCGCGCACTTTACTTTCTATTTGTTGTTTCCCTCTTGCAGCATAACTGCATGCTAACTATCAGTACTGTTATTGTGTTGCTATCAGTAGTACCTTGCGGTCTCTTCATTTCACACACTATCTCGCCTCGTCTGACCTCAGAGGGGTATCAGTAATAGGCCAGCGGCTACCTTGGGGGCAATAAGCAGCGGTAGGGGATGGGAAAACAATGGGGACTGGACCGAGAGGTTGTATATTCATTCTTAGTGATATACTGCCGCTTAGGGCTAGTTCCAGGGGAACCATCAAATCATGGTAGCTGTTGAGAGAGACTTGAGGCAGTGTACAAATGCTCTCCTCAGTTCCCCTTGTCTCTAGTTTCTCTGACAGCTTAGATATGGTCAAAAAACGAATAGGGTTCGCCAACCGACCCTGCGAACAATCGACTCTCTCATTTTGCCACGCTCTCTCGTCGGTCAGAGAACTCATAGCCCCTTCAGTGATATACTACTGTCTCTGAACACGTCCTTTCACTTTGAGGATTTAGAGGGGCCCAGCGACAGGTTTGCGACAAGTGATTTGACTGTTCTGAATCAACCCACTTGACCCCTAGGAGAGGATGACTAATACCACTCTCTCAAATCTGCCTGATCTCTCGCCGGTCATAGAAAGGAGAGAGCAGGCGGAGTGAGGAGAGCAACCCTTGAGGGGAGCAGTTACTGGGGTAGATAATGAAACTGCCGGGGTAGTGAAAGTGGGAACTTTCTCGCGGATCTCGCGAAAGTGTGTGAGAAATCTCGCTTTCGGCGACCTTTTCCTGGGATTCTGCGTAGTTTTATTTCGAAAATGTAGTTCTGAATCCGAAAAGCGTCAGTCCGGGAACATCAACACTTGCCAGTGTGTGTACCTTGATCGGTCCTTGTACCCTAATCTCTGGGCACGCTAATCTTTGTAAATTGCGCCGGTCCTGAGCGGAAAATCCTGCGCGGAAAATGCCTGATGATTGGCACATACCGGTCGCTTTTTGCCTTGCTCTTTCTATTAAGCGTGCTCTCTCGCCGAGCAGAGACAGCGAGAGAGCAGGCGAATTGGAGAGAGTCAGTCAACCCTTCTTTGAGCTTGCGCCAAAGATGTAATTGTTCATCCCGGCAGGCTGTTGAAATAGGGGAAGGTTCTGGGGATCAGCATCTTCGGGTGTGTTTCAAGCGATCTACAAATTCCGATTCTACTGAGTTTCTTCAATTGTTGCTCATACCAGCGTGTAATAAATAAAATAAAATAAAATGTCAGAATAAAATAAAATAAAATCAGAATAAAATGTGCAAAACCATTGATAGGGGACGATCATAACATTAAATGAGGGCCATCCTTGAGCTGCCCATCTACATTATCCTGATATGAACTATATCTTCGATGGTTTCTCATAGGTCAGAGCAGCGAGAGAGCATGCAAAAGTGAGAGAGTCGTGCCTGCGGCCAGTGGCCGTTGCTGCAAAAAACGAAGCTGATTAGCGATCATTAATGGGAGAAAGGGAACTCTTCGTCTCTAACCGACGAGAGACCGTGCGGAATTGAGAGAGCAAAAAAAGGGTGGAACCGGCCAGCGGGCATTTGGAACAGCGGATGATTGATGATCAGCGATTAACCAATGGCCCTTTTCACTCTCAAACGGACTGACAAGCGATTGAATAAGCCAAATAGTGAGATTATCTACTGCTAAAAAGTGAAGAGTATGAGTATCTCCAACCCGCCTGAATTCGCTCCATGTCTGAAAGAAGTGAATGAGCTAAATAGAGTGATTGTTGATAGTACGGCGAATAAAAATGACACAGCCTGTCGGCCGAAAACTGCGTGTATGCATGATTCTCGGTGATTGGGAATGTAAATCAGACTGATTTCCTCTTATCGCCTGTTCGCTCAAACGGTATGTCTGATTGGAGTTGACCTTCAGAGAATCGAGAGAGCAGGCGGAATGAGGAGATCAATGATGATCAATGATGAAGGGCTGAATGAATGGGAACAGACAACGCCTTGCGGCTAGTGGGCAGTCAGTTTTACACTGCGCTCCGTTCACAAGGATCACTGTTCGCATCCCTCTTTGTGAACGACTTTATCGGGCGATCAGACAACAAACGAAACTGACTCTGATCTTTAGCACAGTATCTATCGTACCCAATAGGGATGCGAGTTCGGTATCGGTATTACGGCGACCTTTCGCTCACCCTCACTCTCGCTTAGCGAATTCGCTAGAGAAGAGAGAGGGGGCGGGGTTTGGGAGCGAATTCGCAAAGCGAGAGTGAGGGGGCGGAGTCAGAGAGCGAATTCGCAAAGCGAGAGAGAAGGGGCGGGGCTAGGGAGCGAATTCGCAGTTTTGC
>LS546714.1:836149-855823 GCA_900490775.1 Pristionchus maxplancki
TCATTTTTAGAGTTAGCAAAAAATTGTCAGTGAAGAAGAATTGTAGAAAAATCTCGCTTCGTCCGAAGAATGAAAAAAGACAGAAATTCCTGGCTACCTGAATTGAAATTTTGCGTGCCCCTCGCACTTTCTTGCCCTTTTTCTTGACTTGGGATACGAATTCCAGAAGGAAACATCCTTCTATTATTCCCTAGCTCATTTTCATCAACGACTGACCAGAGTGGGAGCACAATGCCTAATTGCCTAATCAGTTCAGTTCATGTTTAGTGGGGAACGCTTGTTTTCTCGTTTTTTGTTGTTGTTGTTTTTGCTTTCAACGCTTGTTTTTAGAAGATAATCATCATCAACTGACCAGAGCGGGAGCATCTGGAAGACGATGTGCACGTCCGTGTTCATCACCTGAAGGATTCACTCATTAAAGTTCCAATTTATGGAAAACTTCGATGCACAATCAAATTACGTAGTGCAAACGGGGACTTGCTATGGAAAAATGAAGGATTCTTCATTGAAGTTTCTCAATTTTGATACATTTGGCCCAAATGATTTGGGTGATAAATTACAAAATTGGATACCTTTCGGAAGAAGAAGAGCACCTCGAAGGCGGCCTTGGCCAGGATAACGACTGGAAAAGCATTTTTCAGGTCTATCCCAACTTCCAAGCTGTAGTCCGAGCCGAAATTGAACAATCATCTGTCTCTCACACTTCTGAAGACTCTCTCGTCGGTAAGAGAGCAGTAAAAAAGCGACTCAGCGTATTGTTCCCAGAATTGAGATTATGTTTCACAGATATTTGAATAGTTGTATTGCACATTACAAGTATTGTGTTCTTCTGTACCGTTGTGAAAGATAATATATTTTGTTTACTCAATTGGCTCAATCGAAGATGACTTACATGCGATCGTGAAGTTGCCTCGCAGATGGAAGACGTACGAGCGCCAGTCGTTCGCTTCGGGCTTGTTTCTGGAAAATTATAAATCACTGTATTTATCAGTGTCGTTTTCTGGGCGCTGATCAAGATGAGGTGTCAGAGGACTGTTCGTCACATTTCAAAATATTGATTTTGAGGGGCTGATTTCTGGAAAAATGTAGACAAAGATTAGAAAAAAACATTTCCCGGCATCCAGCAACTCGTTGGTCAAATGTGTTTCAGATAATGTAAAAATGGGAGTGGGTATAGGAAGGTTAATGCACGAAGGACATGCCCCTACACCAAGTTTTTAATACCAAAAAGAAATGTTTTTCTTGCATAACTTTCAGCGTTTAAAATTGAAAATGAAGCCGTCTTCAGAATCCGAGATTTCGAACAAACTCATTCTTAGTGCGTTCAAATATACGTCAGACTCATTCTTCAATTAGAACTTACCCCTAGATGTGCCTAGATTCATGTTATACGTGACTAGTTTATGTCTACCCGTGCATTTTTGTAATTTTATTTGAGAGTCTTCATTTGCCTTCTGACCTTCACAATCAATTGTAAGTTATCACTCACCTCCAGATATGCACGATGTCGACCAACAGGAGCAACGCGTCCACGATCCAGACAGCGACGAAAAAGACGACGGGGACCTCGCCGAGGTTACCGTCCTGAGTTTCAATAATTAATTTTAAAATGTAGATAAATATAGGGTGAATTGTGTGTCTTTCTGTCAAGCAAGAAGGAAGTTGTAGTTCTGGATACGTTTCAAGCAATTCTGACCGTATCAAAGTCACAGAGTTACTGATTCTTTGCTTATTTGAAGTTGGAAGAGTTTATAATGAGCGAGAAAAGTATTCAGGAATGTAGAAAGAAGACAACAATAAAGACATTAGATTGTTGGAAAACGATGTTCTTCCATGCAGAGTTATCTCTTTGTAAACCGGCCCGCGAGCCTTGTTAGTTAGACTTTAGTTTTTTTAAGATCATCCGATTGCGATTACATAAAGGTGTTGATAACTCCAAAAAGAATGTAATGCCTGAAAAGCGAGCTCACCAAGTTCACTGTAATGAAGACGACGTTGAATGAGAGTAGAAACCATATGGCTAGGGCTCTCAGCGAGAAACCCATGCTTCAAGGGTTTTATTATATTTTTTAAAACTATTTAAATCAATAAATAAAAACAAGAACGAGAAAAACGGAGAATTTGGCAAGATTCCAGGAAAACGTATTGAAAAACTCTCGCGCGGAAAAAACTCAGCAATCAGGGCGTACGGTGTTTTCCGACTTGCGCGGTCCAAACTCGCTGACTCCGCCCACTTTCTGGTCATGCCTTGAGGCGACGATGTTCTCTTTGCTGTTGCTAATTTTAGCGCTTTCCCATCGGCTCAAAAACGAATTCCTGGGAACTGGGACTAAACCAGCTTCCTATGGGAACTTTTCCCACGCATTTCAAGCCTTGTTAGCTCCCGTTTCGCAACTTTTACTCACGTTTAGCTGACTTACTCACCATTTACCGGTTTTCCGTCGTATTTATTTATCACTTTCAATCGATATTGCACGACACTAATCGTCTAGGAGCACAAAGCCTCTTTATTTGTCGATACCGCCTCGAAATCGCGCGGGTTTCCGTTCTTTCTTTGTTGCATCCATCTCTCTCGCGCTCCCCTCGATTCCTGTTCCCTCGCAACCTTTTCTTTCCTTGCTTCGCTGATGCTTGATCTACCGATCAATCGATTGATTGATCATTTGCAGCCACGCTCCGTGGACTCGACGCATGTCTAACCAGGCACCATCAACAGAGAGGGATGGAGGAGTCGAGGGCGGGGATTTCGCAGCACTAGCGGTACTGTTCAAATTGTTTATTTTCTGGCATTAAAATGCCTAGATTATCCACTTTTCTTATAAAAACAACAATTAATTAGCTTGTTTTTGCGCTACAAATAGCGCAGCACTGATTTGACAAACCTTTCGCCTGCGCTCCGGTAACCATCACTCCCCACTCCCGTCTTTACTTGTTATTGTCGTTGACTCGCGCCACTCTCGACCATTTGCGATCGATCTATGTCGGGATCTCCTCTTTGTTCATAATTTGTAACAATAAACGTGAAAATCGTCCTGAAATTCCGTCTAAATTCGGCAAAATTCAGATTCCGATGGACGTGGAGATGCATGAAGAGGGCAACACACGTGACGGGGTCAGTTTTATTTACATTATTATTAATATTTAAATAATATTAACACGTTATATAAAAAAACCCGTGTGAATTCGCCTTTCCTGTCCATTTTGGTCGTGTCATGCAGCGAATTTACGGGTTTACCGATCTATGAGTTCGCTGGGGGCTTTCTACCTGTGGTTTGCCCAAATGGCTCGCCCCCCACTCCCGTTATGATTATTTCCGGTTTCGGCTACTCCCCTCTCCACTTCCTTACCGTTGTCTCTCTCCTGTCTCACCTTGATTTGCGCTCCACTGCGCGCTATAACATCTGCTCGGGTTGGGAAATTGACAGGTTTTTGAGGGAATGCATGAATTAGAAATCAAACAGAGAAGCACCTTCTTCGAATTTGACATTAGAGTAGAAAAAGGTCGTCGAAAACTCGGTAAATGTACCCCGTTTTAAATCCATAAACTTTCGGTCAACGTTGAGAAGTGCCTAGCATTCTAAAACAGACTCGGTTTTCGAAAAATATTGCCTATTTTCGGGATTTTTTTGCATAAATGTTCCCGGGGTTCTGACGATTGTATCCCTTGACTTTTCCATCTATGTTTGAAACAAATGATCGATTTACAAACAACTAACCAATATTCTGTGGTGTGTTGCGTAGTCTGATCTCTGTGTCGGTTCGAAAATCGTACACATTCGTTCACTTCGCTATTTGTTATCTCTCGTCTCGCCTCTCTCCCCTTCTGATTCCATCCGTTATCTATCACCCACAGTCTCTTTCTTTTCTTCTCTTTGTCAGCGCTCCCACACTCTCTTTCTTCAGTTCTTCTCCATTCTTTCGAGCGATGAGAATAGAGAGATACGCGCCGATGGGGTTCCCATTGTTTTCCTATCGCACTTTTGCGCTCTCTCGCGCTTGTTGCGACTTCCTCGCATCTTTCTCTCTCTTTATTCACGACGCAACTGCTTTTTCTCTCTCTTTATTTTCGGCGAGAATGCGTTTATGTGCAATTGCTTGTGTCTCTCCGTTTCGCGTGCTCTCTAACTCTGTCGAGCAAGATAAAGTAGACGAATAATAGAGCGATTCTGCTAGCAAATGCACTTGAAAAGCGAACGAAAAGCGTTTAGGGGCGCGAGCAAAGCGAAAGAAGGCCCTTCTTTGCACACAAAGGAGTGATGCGATTGATTAGATGGCGCTGTGAAATTGAGCGCACACCCTCCACTTCCCCGTCTATCAAGCGCCCGTTTTATGGAACAATGTGACTAGTAGTCACTGTGTAAACTAGAGTCACGCCTAGTTCCGGGTGCGCATTTTGTTGCAATAAAATGTATTTTATAATTGTTTTAGCTAATTAATTAAGTTGATTAATTACAGTACTCGTCGCGGGCGGCCGACATGCTGGCCGACCTGACGCTCGGGGATTCGGATCGCGAACTGATCGACGACGAGAGAAGCGAGAAGTTTGAGAAGTACCTAGCCGTGAGTTTTGAACTTCAGATTGAGCTTTAGTTATTTCAAGTGATTTTGCATAACTCTGTGCGTTTTTAACGATTTTTCATTGCTTTGTATATGGGGTAGCTTTATCAGTTGGATGTGTGCATTTTTGATTTTAAAAAAGTTTCCGCGTATGACAAACTGCTGACTAACCAGTTATCACCCTCGCACTCACGCTCAAATAGCTCGCATACTGATTTGGCTAGATCCGGGACCGGTATGTAGGCAGCGGGCGATATAGGGGAGTAGTTGCCTTTTATGTGAGACGATTAAGCGGAGGTCGAATAAGAGCATTATCCCAATGCGATGCGATAGGGGGGCCAGGTGATTGACTCGTGATCATGATTACTCGGGTAGCATTGTAGGGGTGGTGAAGCGGTGAATCATCGGGATTGAGTTTCGAAAAAGTTTTCAGTAAATTCATAGATTATCGGTATTGATAGAAGATTGAACCCTTGATTCACCGGGGCGAGGTTCCGAATGAGATGCGATCAATGTTTCGAAATGTGGCATTTGATCAAGATGATTCACTAGTCGGAACTCGATTCGAGAACAGATAAAATTAGCATTTCGAAAACCACACATTCACACGGGAATACTTCCCATGAAGAGGCGGGGTTGTTCGGTACGGGAATGAATGGGAGCTGTAGCCTGGAATAATATATTTTTATCATTGAAATTGCGCTTGATTAACTTGTAATTAATGGTTGTTTTGGACGAGTGAGAGATCGGATTTGTAATTAACTAAATATTTATTAAATTAATTGCAGGAGATGGGCCTGTGGAGCGAGGGCGACCAGGTCTCGTTCGCGAAGCGCTACCTCGTCAGGTATGGTTTTATTTATATTGCTAATGTTGTTGTTATTATTGTTTTCTTTATTCCATGATGATCCATAGCTATGACGAATTCTACTAGCATCCATTCTGTTTTAAAATAGCTCGAATTTTTTAATGCGAAAAGCTCGTATTTTACTGTTTTATTGGGAGTACTAGTGAGGAAGCAGACTGGGTCTTCGATTCTGCGTGCATAGTTGTCTTGAAAAAATATTTTAAATATTGTTGATAATTAATATTTGCAGGATGAGTCACACGCAGCTGGGTCGGATCGATCGCTTCCTGCGGCCGATGCTGCAGCGCGACTTCATCGCCCACCTGCCCCGTCAGTTTTGCTTGACTCTCTATTTCATTGTCCTCTACTACTGCTCATAACTGTGAAATGCTAATGGTTTCACGCTTCAGCGATTTTACTTGATCGGTGAACAAAGGTGGTATCAAATATAGAATTCGTTTTCGTTATAAAATTAAATTGATATTCTAGTTGCGCGCCTTCCTTGCTAGCCTGTTGGTTTTGTGCACTGTCGATCTTACTTGGTTCGGGATCGGTGTTGTTCGATGATTTTGCAATCACCTCTTTATTTCACAATATATCATATTTCCGCCACTTGCCGTGTTACTCTTGTAGTAGCTCTACGTAAGCAGCGCGAGAGAAACATGGCTGTATAATGAATGATTCATGGCGCCTCGAGGGGTGGCAGCGTATAGGAGTAAACCTTGCTCTCTCGAAATTGCACGATCTCGCTGAGTTTCTCATTCGAGATAGTGTGGCAAATTGAGAGAGACACGAGTTAGCTTCCCGCCGGCTCATCTTTCAACGTGGGCAAAAGAAGCTCAAGTTTCATTGTAACTCCTCACCTATCCTAGCCCCATCGTTGCCAGTGGTGATACGGTAGGTTTCACTTCCATTGATAACGCTTGTCCAGGACATTTTGTCGGACGCGGTTCCATACTTCCTGTTATGTATCTAGTTTTTGAAATTGGCTGGCATAGCCTCTCACATTACCATACAGTAGTCTTGCCTTTTCTATCCATTGATAGCAGTTGCCATCGTGTTTTGTTGGAAATCATTCCATTCTTGCTGATAAGGGATATCTTGAAATTGAACAAGGAAGCGCCCGATTCACGGCTTGCAGTCGTGAAATCTAGAAGTTTCAACATCCGCATCGCAATTCCTGATTGAATTCCGCCCGCTGCTGCTCCCCCTATTCTTTTCCATTTTCGGCGTCCCTCCATCACTCAAGAAAGAGGGAGTTGAGCAAATCATATGCAGAATGGGGCCGTAATCAGTTTTGCACTTTGCGGGCGCCTGCGATGACGAGGCAGGTTGTTTTGGTGCTGTTTTGACGCTGTGATTCGGTACTGGGAAAGGGTTATCAGGACAGGCGCTGTTTTGAACGATGAAAGGGATTGAACTTGGAGTTAAAGCGTTCGAGGAACGCTTGACTTTGACGTCGGTCGGGTTTTGTATATCACAGACGACATTGACGGTCGTACAGTTGGCTGAAGCCTTGTATGTGAGCTATCACAATCCGAGAGAGCTATTGGATCGGATAGGAGGAAAGCGCTTTCATATGTTCTTGTGTTCTCGTGCGAGCAGAGAGTGCAAGATAAGGATGTTCAGTTGGGAACTGGCGCCCTTTCGCGCTGATAGAAGCGTTGTTTTTGACGAATGGTCGGGAGTTAGGAGGGAGAAAACGCTTGTTTTTCGCCCCTGCGCTCGCCATATTTTCCACGGTCGTTCCGGAACGAGGGCACAAATGGTTGTAGGATGGCGGGAGCGACGGCGAGGGGGCAATATTGAAGGGCCGTGCGAAACGGGGATTGGTCGGGTCTGAGAGCGGAGTCGATGAATGGGGCTAGTGGAGCGTGTGAGCAGTTGGGGGGAAAGAAAGGATTGGATGGGGTTGCTAGGGGGAATTCGTTTTGCATTTCTAGCGCATGCTCATGAATATTAGGGGAAACACCAGCGGTTTTGAAATGTGTTGTTGCTGTGAGGGGTGGTTTCTAGGGGTTTTGAAAATTTGCATTGCTTTAGCACGTGTGTGTGAATAGTTGAGAAGATTCTCAGGGGTTTTCGGGTGACTTTGTTGTTGTGGGGGAGTGGTTCGAGGGAGGGAAACGAGGCAATGATAAATGATGTAGGATCTAGAAGAGGAAACGCACACACGACGGAGACTGATGCTATTTTATGGATGTCTCTTTGCTTCCTCATTCATTTCGCATGGGCGAAAAGATGTCTGAACTGCCGAACCCGCGCTGCTGCCCAGTTTAACGAAGTTTCACGAGACGAGGAGGAGTGGGGGGAAGTGGCAATTACGGGGCAAGAGGCAGCCCCTTGTCGGCTGTGTTTAACGAGAGGCGAAAAGAGGAGAGGCAGCGGGCAAAAAATAGGAAAGAGTGGAATTGAAACAGATGTCGACGGAGGGGGAATTGAGAGCGGATTCAGGGATTAGGATCGAGTTTTTTTGGTTTTTGCGAAGATTGAAGAAACAAAATTGAGGGTGGTTGAAACTTTTACCATTCATGATGTTGGTGAAGCACAGGAAAGAGGTTTTTTTTCGCTGAGAATGCATCAACGGTAATGGAACGTGACAGAATTTAAGAGGACTGTGAAACACTGGTGTGGCAGGAATTTAATGAGAAATCAAATTTAAGAAAATTGATTATTATGTATAAAACCCGACTTCATGAAATCAATGATAAACGAAAGTAGCACAATGTGTGATCGTTGGGAAGCATAGATTTGACAGGCTGCCGTTCAGACTTTAGTTTTCCTGACTGCAAAGTTTATTATTTGTTACTGCAGATGGCCTTCGTATTAGCAATAGCGCAGTGCTTCTGCATTTCTAATGTTTGCGAATCATTGAGGCCACGGGTTGGTTCCTTCAATTAAAAACAGGAAATTAATCTACAGGCCAATTTTGATTAAGCATCTCATTCCTATTAATTAGCTAATTGGAGTTATAAATTAATTGCAGCCGCTCTCGCGGAGCACGTGCTCCTCACTCTGGACGCGCGCTCGCTCGCCGCCTGCGAGGGAGTGAGCAGCGAGTGGAAGAGCAAGGTGGCTGCAGGGCATCTATGGAGGAAGATCATCGAGCAGAAGGTACGGTTGGAATGGGCATGGGGGATTGAGGACTGGTAGGTACGGTAGGAATTGGCTGGGGTGCGAGGGCTAAGAGGGAGTAGGGCACCCATGGAGGAAGATCATCGAGCAGACGGTACGGTAGCTGATCGAGAACTGATTATCAGCGGGAGGGGGGGGGGGGGTGTGTACTGTATTAAAATTAAGAGGGCAGACGGTTGTGATGTTGGAGATGTAGAATGCTGCTTTGGGATATTTTTGCACACAAAAAGATGGAAGCATTGGAGTTAGGGGATTTCCAAGACCTTTGTTAGCTGCGTGAAACAGAGAGTTAGTGGGAGAATAAGCTGGAGGTAGGAAACAACTTTTGTAGAAGATTTAGTAATTTTCGTTTTGATTTTTTGATCTTATCACTGTACTGTTTGGGTCGAGTAGAATTTTGTAATATAGGCGAAGCGAGAAGGTACTGGGATATTATATTTTTGGTAATTCTCATAACCGCACCAGAAGCAGCAATGCAATGGCTCAAGTGGAATTGCTAGATGCGGTGAAACGCAATCATGAGGAGATAAACATACAGGTGTCGGTGGTAAATAATGATCACATTATTTTTTGTTATCTGCAATCGGTGAACTGAACTAGGTCCTTCGAGTGGGATGGATTTAGGAGAATCTGTGAAACACACGCACGATTGGACGAATTGCAGGTGCGCTCCGACGAGATGTGGAGGGGGCTGAGTGAGAAGAAGAATTGGTAAGGGGAATTATTGATTAATAATCGATTATTAATATCGAAAATGGCGATCGATAATTGGCGTTCGTTCCAGGAAGAAGTTCCTCATGTGCAGCAGGGAGGTGTCGGCGCAGATCATCAGCGAGGTTGGTATTATTTATTATTTATCATCTACCGTATCCTTGAGCCACCGTAACCTTGTGCCATCGTACACTGAAGCTACCGTAACCGAATTATCGATTCGCAGGTGATGGGCCTGCCGTACGCGACGCTCAAGGGCACGGTGGAGATGACGATGCAGCAGCACGCCTTCTATCGGTGAGTGGAGAGGGGTTATTATTGTTTTGTTGGTGTTGTTTACTCCGGTTATTGCTTTTTTCCACTTCTGTTTTTGTTTTTATTCTCTTAGCTGCTCATGCGAAATTGGTTATCTCGTTATGCTTGCGCCCTTGAGTTGTTAATGAAACGTGAGAACTCATAGATGAATGCAAAGCTCAAAGAATCACTTGCGATGGCGGGGCTTGAGATATTGATTAGTTCATGCGACTCGAAACGTGCAATTTGAGAATATTGAATATTTGAGAAGTCGGGCGTGGTAAGAAAAGAGAGCGAATGGAACATCTCACGTCACTTTAGTAACGATGATCCAAGGAGGGATTTAGAATATTCTATGCGATGGCGTGAGATTCGAGTAGGGAATGACGACACCGCAGGTGTCTAGAAGACCTGGAAATGACGCGTAGAATGACGACATGCTCCTTGAATGGAAAAGAGATCGAAGACGTGCAGAATATTTCATGAAAAGAGCTGGATTTGATGTGAAGTGGCGAAATTGTGAACAACTGATTTCGATCTGTTATGCTTTCTTCCCTCGTAAAAATAAATCACTTTTATTTGCATTCACTTCTAATAAAAATTGGATCTAGAATGAGCAAGTTAGAGGGGTTTAATGAGATTAATTCATTGATGTCTTCCATTGCAGCCGCCTCTACCCGAAGATCGTCGCCGACATTCGGACGATCGACACGAACTGGCGGACGGGCACGTACACACTGAAGAGGATCAATTGCCGGTCCGAGAACAGCAAGGGTGAGGCGGACTGGGGGAGAGGGCGCGTGCTAGGCAAGCCGGGTTAGAGAGGGCGGGGGACTGACCTGGACACGCTGCGATTTGTATGGGGAATTTTTCTCGCAAATGGTTGAAAATCGAGGAATCGGTAGAGTTTCGAATTTGAGGGTTTGCGTTTCATGTGTGGTACTAGAGTCCGTTGTCGTTGTAGGTTGGGATAGTAATTATCAGAATTCTTTGTTGTTCTGAAATTGTGAACACGACGATTTTTTGCGTTTCGTTGTTAATACTTAGGCTTGGTGTGTGCGTTTGAAGGCAGTGTAAGCAGAATTTGCCGGCCCTTAGTAATAATAATCAATAAGTCGATGCAGGCGTCTACTGCCTGCAGTACGACGACGACAAGATCGTGTCGGGACTCAGAGACAACACGATCAAGGTACGGTAGGCGATCGATATTGATGTGGGGCGTTTTAGAAATAGTCCAGAACGGTCATGTCAAAAAGTTTATATTTTTGTGTCTCACCATATGGACAAATACTGGATGCGTTTAGTCAGGGTTATGGTTGTATGTAGTGGTTTTCAAAAACACAATATTCGTAACATTTGTGCTTCACCATGTGGTCAAAACCACTTGCGATTGTTCTGGGTAATATCATCTATCCCTCTATCACGAGTAATAAAATAAGCATCGTTCAGGTGTGGGATCGGCAGACGCTGGAGTGCCGCAAGACGCTCACCGGCCACACGGGCTCCGTGCTCTGCCTGCAGTACGACGAGCAAGTGATCATATCGGGGTCGTCCGATGCGACAGTCAGGGTACGGTGGTTATTGATTACCTGAAAATAGCATCGCACCACGACTCGCGGTTGAATTGTTTAAAAAAATATATTGAGTAGTATTATCTCGCTTTTGACTCTAATAGTAGTTTGTAAACGGCCTATCCCTAGTAGTTTACCTATGCGGCGTGAATCTATCTGGATTTGAATTGTTTAGTTATTTTAGCTTCGCCATACCGAGTTTAGTGCGTTGTAGATGCTGAGTTCATAATGTCAGAGCGCCAAATCGAGAAAGTGCCTGGGTGGATTTTAGAATAATTTATTTTATTTTGCCAGGTGTGGAACGTGGTCACGGGCGAGTGCCTCAACACGCTCATCCACCACTGCGAGGCCGTGCTGCATCTGAGATTCCACAACGGCATCATGGTCACCTGGTGAGTGTTTTTGGGGAGGCGCGTGCTAGACGCGACGGGTTAGAAAGAGGGGGGGGGGGGTGGTGGGCTCATTCATTTATGTAATTCGGACCAGTGTGCGTTCGGGTAGCTGATCTATGTTGACCCACGCTTCGCGATTATCGTATGAACGATAGCTAAAGGCCCGTTTGATGAATGTGATGTTTCCGTTGTGAAAAGAGACTATCAAGGTTCTTGCTACACCATAAAGCTAAATGTGGTGGAGTACATGGTTATTTGATTACTTGAAGGTTTTTTCCGGTGTTAAAATACTAATTATTTGGTTATTAATTTAATTTAATTACTTTGCAGTTCGAAGGACCGCTCGATCGCCGTGTGGACGATGGTCTCGCCCAAGGTGAATTATTTACTATTGATTATTTATTTGACTTCATTTGCTCCCTGGAGACTACTTTCATCGAAATCAAGCTCATTGTATAGAAGCTTTGAAACCTGCTCTCCTTGACAATCACAAGAAATTGTTTAATTATTTTATCTCACACCTGGAGATCCAATTAGCATTATTGGAGTCCAGTGCATTAGGAAGAATCTCTGAAACATGAGTGAATCTGCAAGGTCGCAATATCGAACAACTTCTACCTGTTGGTTTCCAAATGATTTTTTATTCTACGTAGTTCACTGGAATTGGTTTCAACGAAATCTAACTGCGTATGTGATCTGCGTAATCTTTGAAACCAGAGTGAATCGGCTTCTCCAATCAATCAATAATCGTCAATCAATCGATAATTTCAGGAGATCAACCTGCGTCGGGTCCTCCTGGGCCACCGCGCGGCCGTCAACGTCGTCGACTTCGACAACACGTTCATCGTGAGCGCGTCGGGAGACAGAACCATCAAGGTACGGTAGCGGGTATTGATTGGACGAGGGACATGGTGAGGGGCGGGTCGGGAGACAGCACCATTAAGGTACGGTAGGGGTATTGGTTGATGGTGGAGGGGGTACGGTGGCTATTGATAGAATGATAGATGGCGAAGAGCAGTACATTATGGGGTGATGTAACATAATTAAAGAGAGTCGAAATGCGGTGTTGATGTTGTGTTTCGCAAAGGGTTCAAGCTAGTCTGGATTGTTGCTTTGGTGATAGGATGCAGTTGATTTTGCCGAAAAATATAATAATAATAATAACGCTATTTGCAGGTCTGGTCGGCAGATTCGTGCGAGTACATTCGCACCCTCTCTGGCCACAAGCGAGGTGAGGGTTTCAGGGTTATTACAAGAAATCCGGACCGTGGCCTCGCGCGATTTCCACACGGCAGCTTGTGTAAAATATATTATGTCTTGCAGAATAGTCTCTCACAAGTCAGGCACGGGTTTCAGTGTTATTTTTAAGGCGTGAAGTGATGTCTTTGCGTAATAATCGTTCTGCTGCGTGTAGTTAATTAAGTAATTAATTAATTATTGCTAATTGCAGGCATCGCCTGCCTGCAGTACAGAGACCGACTCGTCGTCTCGGGCAGCAGCGATAACACGATCAGGTGGGGCTTATTGATTTATTTATTGATTTTTTTCGCGGCGAGAAGAACCCGGAGAACTGGGGTTATGAGAACTCCGTTTTCCACATCAGTGCTGTCGAAAAAACTTGGTAACGCGAGGTTTCAAGGTCTCCATGTAGATAGGCTGAGGGTAGGTCTGCTAGTAGTTTGCAGGATTCTTGTCTAATATAAAATACAAGTTTGTTATTATTGATAATAATATTAATTGCAGGCTGTGGAACATCCTGTGCGGCGCGTGCCTGCGCGTGCTCGAGGGCCACGAGGAGCTCGTGCGCTGCATCCGATTCGACTCGAAGAGAATCGTGTCGGGAGCCTACGACGGGTACGGTAGCTTTATTGATTGGAGCAGGGGGTGATGGGTACGGTAGCATTATTGATTAGCGTGGGGATTGATGGGTTCGGTAGTTTGGCCGGGGCCTGTGAATTAATTTTGCAACTGCGATGCTGAATTTCATTCCTGCCGGTTTTAGGCACCGCGATGTTATCAAATCTGGGCAATCACGCTTAGCATAGTTCGAGCCTTTTGATGTGTTGCCATATAATCATTTGACGATTAATAATTGCTTCTCATTCAATGTGTTGTTTCTAGGCTGCAAAGTTATTGTAACTGCGGGCACTTGTGCTTGAGACAGTGGATGCGGCTTTTCAGGCAAAACAAACCAATGATCAATTTTCCTTTGCAGAAAAATCAAGGCGTGGGATCTAGGTAGCAGGGTTCTATTAACTGCAAGTGTTTGTGCTTTAGATAGTGTCACATGGAGTTGAAAAACAAAAAAAAGAATAACCAATTCGCATTGCTGCACGATCTTATTTTTTACTTGCCTGTTTTAGGCAATACGTTTATGCGATAACCAGATGCGAGTAATTGAAATAGTGCGAACGAACGAGATAATTTGTATGCAAGTTAAAATCAATTATCTGTTCTCCCTTTGAAGAAAGATCATGGTGTGGGATCTAGGTTGCTGGGTTCTAGTAACTGATCGTTCCTGTGTTTGAGATATTCGCCGCCGTGGGGATGTTTCGTACCAAAATTAAAATAATAATATTTGCAGCAAGATCAAAGGGTTGTTACTTTGTAGATTGTCGGCCCCGCGATGTTATTAAATAATATTAGATTAATAATCGATTCTCGTTTGCAGCAAGATCAAGGTGTGGGACCTGCAGGCGGCGATGGACCCGCGCTCGCTGCCCGGATCGCTCTGTCTCGCGACGCTCAATGTAAGGATTCATTAAAACTTCAACCTTGCCTGTAAAAAATACCTAAATAGTAGGTTAGAATTAATACCCGCTGTTTTATGAATTAACGACTGATTGTGAGAGAATCAGCCGGTTTTTGGATCGAAAGTTGTCCTGGCGAAGTCGAGTTGCGAGAGTTCCATGTAGGTCGTGGGTTGGTGTAGCAGGCAGTAAGTTTAGTGTTCATACGCTCGTTCAAAAATAAATTTACTAGCATTTGTGGGAGTCTTATCCGCAACAGATGACATGTGTTCCCTTCCGACTAGGTGATAAATGGAGGGAGATTAGTGGTTGCATTGTTATCGACAAGTGGCTTGGCGAAATCAGGCAGCAAATGATTTATTTATATTTGTCGTTGATGACGACAATGATGTGTATCAGGTCTTCACTCAACTATTGAATCTAAAGCCAGCTGATCGGGACTTTTATCCAAGGGCAGTTGTCACATCGCCCCCTTCCCACTAGGTGATAAATGGAGAGAGATAGGTGATGGGGAGGAGGAAGAAAGAAGAGACAGAAGGTCGTTAATCTGAGCCTGATTAATGACTAGGGGAGTAAGGGGGGGGGGAGTGAAGTGATTGTGCACTATTGGGAGGTGGAGGAGTGGAGAAGAGGAGGGAAGACAGTTGGCTGATGGTTGTGGTTGGATCGGGGTCTTGGATGCGTCTCCGGTTTTTTTGACAGTTCTGTGCATTTTCCAGGGTGTTTGCTAGAGATATGGCAGGTTGATTGCTTTAATGGTGGCTTACCCTTTCGGCACTTCTTTCACTCTAGAGCATCTTTGCTTCCCCTTTAGCGTTCCAGTGTGCTTGAAGTGTCAGGGTTGGATGCGATGGGCTTTGAGAGTTTTATTGAGAGGTTTTCCATTCCGAGCGATCGTAATATTATCGCGATAGTTCGGATCGGGTATATAGGGAAGCGGTGAAACATGGGATGAGGTGTGTGATTGCTCTTCTCGTTTTTGATTGTTTCTTATTCCCAAACTGCTCCTTCAGTTATAAAAGTGTCACAGGAGGCGAATGTGATGGGGCGGCAGAACATGAAACTTTCGATTTTTTATTCTCGAGTTTTTTTTTGTTTTATTTAATTTGTAATATTAATTATTTATTAATTTGCAGCAGCACACGGGCCGCGTCTTCCGGCTGCAGTTCGACGACTTCCAGGTGTGGTTTTGTTTATTTTTGTATCTTAAATATTTACTAATTGTCAAGTTTTGAATACCCGGCGATGTAAAGCTATAGAGTTTGGTAAAAGTGAAGGGTGGTGAAGTGGTTTTGATTTTTTGCAACAAAACCGCTTTTGGCAAACCACAACTTGCGAAGATGTTTCTGACTTTGCCAACCCGGCGATCTCTGGTTAGAGTGTTTCTATAGAACCAAGCACGACTGAATGCAATAATGCACATGCCTTTTTCACTTTGCGAAAATAATATTATTATATTCCTCCATTATCTCTCATTCAGCAATGTCATTCCACGCCTCCCCTTGCAGATCGTCTCCTCCTCGCACGACGACACGATCCTCATCTGGGACTTCCTGGACGCCGAGGGAGCGGGCGCAGCTGCAGCTGCAGCTGGAGGAGCCGCAGGCGATGCGGGAGCGGCGGCGCCGGCGGTGGCTGGAGGAGGACAGGTATGTGATTGGATATGCTTTGAGGTGGATTTTCAAGTCCTTGACTATCTGCAATTACCGAGTTGGGTCGGGACGGGTATGTAGGGAAATGGTGAAACGCGAGAGTAGTGTACCTGTCAGGAGGGACTCCATTTATCACTTTTTTTTATTTTTTTGCTGATGCAAGTTCGTGATACTACCGAATAGTGTTGGGTGGTTATGTATGGAAGTGGTGATACATGAGAATATCATTCCTGGAGAATTTCGAATTTTTTTATTCTACAGCGATACGTTGCCATTATCAAGACGGTATGAGACGGGTATGCAAGAAGTCGATCAAACATGAGTGTAGCATTTTTCGTGATTTGATTTTTTTTCTACCTTGCAAAATGGAGGAACGATTGGAGAAGGCAAGTGTGGTGTAGTCTTCTATAGGCCGTGAAACTTGAACCGTAAGGATCTAATTGTAAATAATAAACAAGCATTTATTATCATATTTGCAGGCAATGGACGACGACGCGGGTGGCATGGACGGGGACGACGTGGGTGGGCCGGGAGTGGCCGGAGCTGCTGCACAGGCTGCACCTGCTGCAGGAGGAGGAGGAGGCGGAGCGGCGGGCAGGGAGCAGAGGGCGCAGAGGAGACAGGTGAGGGGATGGGGGTAGTAAGAATCGAATAGAACGATACTGGCGGTTTATAGGAAATAGGTGAAGCGTGAGTTGAGCAGGTTTCAACAATTGCATTTTTGGCTTGTAAAGTTTGGGAACTAGGTGATTTTTCGCTATGGTCTGCACTCATAGTCAAGGCCTTGGGTAGGTGATGATACAGAATCCGCGCTGAGTATACACATAAACCAATACCTCATTATTTCTAATTATTCTCTTTGCAGAATCTTCGCGCACTGGCGGCTGCGGGCGACGTGGCGCTGGCGAGGGGCAACGAGCAGGCGCTGCGGGACATGGGTAAGTGGTTATGAGAAGGGGCTGAAACGGCAAGGGCGTAGGTTGCGATAAGTCACTAATTTCATAAACTGTGCTGTAGGTGGAGTTAGGAAGTGTAGGCTGAAGGTGGATATAGTATTAGTTAGTGGGCTGTTAGAAGGTGATCTCCCGTTATGGTTTGCACTTGTATCAATATCATGAAAACCTAGTGTAGGCAATGCAGCCTTTGCTTCCTGAATATTTAATTATATTTCGTGCCTTTCCCGTTGATGTCTAGAATTCGTCATCGATTTCTAATTAATTACATTCAATTTCTTACCTTTTTTCCAGCGAACGTGGCCGCGGCTCGAGCGGAAGTCGTCGCAGTCGGCGGCGGCGGAGTGCCCGGCTTCGCGCTGCCTGCCGCACTGCAAGGCGCCGAGCTGCTGAGGGAGCGCGCCGAGGCGAGGAGACAGCGGGAGAGGTACGGTAGACGGGGGGTATCGAGGACTGAGTTTTTCGGTAAAGATAGGTGATAATAGATACGATAGGCAAGGTAGTTGATATGAGGTGGAGGCGAGGAGACAGAGGGAGAGTTATGGTAGGGGAGGGGTATCGAGAACTGGTTAGTAGTCAGAAGGTGATTTTGAATGACAGATAGACCGGTAGGGTTTAGGATTCGCGGCGTCTATGAGAGATGGGAACTCTTTTCGCGTCTAATGACACAGTCGAGTTGACACAACGTAGGGAAATATCAGAGCAGTGCTAGAAATGGTTGCACTTTGAATTGCAATTCAACCAGTAGAATTTTGGATTCGCGGGGTTTACATAATTGCCAATTGCTCGCAAAACCCAGTGTTGCGCGCCTCTTTCGATCCTAACAAAATCAATAATTATACATTCACTGAGAAATGTTTTGAACTAAATTGCTATTACCATTACTAATTATTTATGCATAATTAATTAATTAATTATCCAATCAACTAATTGCAGAGAGATGGAGGACGAGGAGGAGGAGGAGGACGCGGACGGCGGAGGAGATGCGGACATGGAGGAGAGTGAGGAGGATGAGGAGGAGGAGGGAGCGGAGGGAGGGTGAGTACGGTAGATTACGGTAGAAATGTGGGCAGGGCGTACGGTAGGAATAAGACTTGAGTGGGTGGGTGGATCAGCAAATTTGGGGCTGCACTGGTGTCATTTGAGCTCTTGATTGTTCCTCATAGCAATGAGATTTATAGAGAGTGGTGAAGAGAAAAAACGAAATTTGTAATATGGATTTTGGGATGAGGGTGTATCATTATAGAACTCACGTTTTAGAACTGGTCATTTTAGAATTCAATTATAGTTCTAAATCGTGGGTTCTTGATCGGTACAACCTCTATTTCTTTCATGATTTTACTCGGGCGACCAATAGAGAAATTCTGAGAGAAAACTAGAAGTAGATATCATCTAGAACCCACGATTTCGAACTCATCGTGAGTTCTAAAATGACCAGTTCTAAAACGTGAGTTCTAAAATGATACACCCTCTTTGGGATTCACAAGGTTGCCTAATCTAACTACTAGTCAGGTTGCCTATTATCTTGTCCAATTCGATTCTAAATAATTTTATCATGTCTGCTTTGAGTCTAGTGATCAGTATCAATATAAAAAAAATCGGAACCGTGCAGCCATGATGGGATTTACAGAAATAAAAAAAGTTGGTTATTATTTGAACTAATCATTTCCACTTTGGTTTCACATTTATTCCAAATATTTGCAATAGTTTACCCAGTCGATTTGTGAGCGTTTTTTAGCTGAAAAATACTAACAATAATACAATAACAACAACAATTGCAGTCAAGAGCTCGCGGCGGCCGTCGCTCGTCCGCTGGAGGGCATCGAGGACCCGATCGAGCGTCCCGCCATGCCTTCGCCGCCCCGCAGCCCCGAGCCGGACTCGCTCTGAAACCAGAACCCGCCCGGGTTCCCTGGTTCCGACCCCAACCCCATTCCCATTCCCCGTTCTGTATACTCCATACCTCCTTGCCCCCTCCTTGACAGCTGTTGAATAACCCCCGATCGATTTTCCCCCTTCTCCCCCGGTGTACAGTAACCTTCTTTCCCAGCGCAGGCATTATGTATTGTGTCAAATTTACACACACAGCTACCGCCCCTGAAACACATGTCTCGAGTTGACTTTGCCTCCTTTCTGTAGCGTAGAGTGAGATGATCTGATCGATTGATGCTCCGTCCGTGAATCGCGTAGTTTGTAGTCTGCATCATATTTGAATTTAATCGATATTCCGCTCCCTACCGTATCCCCAGTCCATTCATTCAACTTGTTCCAATGCTTCATTCAGTTTCCTATCCCGCGGGTTACACTTGTCTCCCTCAACCCTTATTTGTGTGGTTCCTACAGTATCCCCCGGCTACCGTAACCTCTCGTTACCGTATCTCTTCTCCCCCTTACCCCCTCTGCGTGCCGCCACTCCTCGTATTCCCCGCGAGAGTACGGTAGATGTCGATTGACCTACCGTACCCGCACGCCCCCGGAATACGGTAGGAGTGACGGCGCTACTAGCAGACGACGAGCTTCTTCTTCTTCTTTTGTGTGTACCATTTATCCCCTTGTTTCTCATTTTCGAAAACGTGTCGATCAATTGTAAAACTATCACATTTGTGAGCAAAAATCAACACATTGTCGCCCTTTTTATCATCCACTTTATAAGTCAAACCTCCTTCCAATCATGCTCTTTCCCCCGGCTTGAGGCCATTGATATATTTGTTGCGTAGCTTGATCTACCCTGCGAAAGTATCGATTGCCCCCTCTGGCCTGTCCCTTTTCCAATCTCTAAATCTTTCCACTTATTGATGCGAGAGTTTGCCCC
>LS546714.1:862683-890056 GCA_900490775.1 Pristionchus maxplancki
CAGTGGGTCCAGAGGGAGAAGCCACAGTTCCAGTGGGTCCAGAGGGAGAAGCCATGGTTCCAGTGGGTCCAGAGGGAGAAGCCATGGTTCCAGTGGGTCCAGAGGGGGAAGCCACAGTTCCAGTGGGTCCAGAGGGAGAAGCCACAGTTCCAGTGGGTCCAGAGGGAGAAGCCATGGTTGCGGTCTCTTCCTGAACAAGAATTGATTATGTTTGTGAAAAGCATCAAGGGTAAAACGGATGATCTGTGATTAGTTTTTTTGGCTAAAGATCTGGTTATATCGTGTAACTAGCTAAAAGTACCTCAAGTTCTCTCAGTAGAGACTTGATGAATCGAGTCTCCGGGGACCAGTCGGTGACCGACTGAAAATGAACTGATTGTTATCAATGCGCTATCTTTTGTCGTCCTAATCTCGCGCGCGCGCTCTCTCTCTCTCTCTCGATTTATCACACTAGTTTGTAATTATTCAAATGCAAAAACTCACGATCACTTCCCTAATGGGGCGCCCACCAAAGGGGCCGGTTCCAGGGTACGGTGCACACTGGGCTTCAGTCCAGGTTTCCAGCTGCTCCAGCCGGGCTCTAATCTTCTGGATGGGCCACTGGCGAATCTGAAAGAGGGACACGTCAGACATGTCGCAAGGGGGGATTATGTCGACTACTGTCCGAAATACTGCTGGATGCTTGTGAATATATTTGAAAGAGAACAAGGAACGAGAGGAGTTCGCCTACTGTCTCTTTCGCGTGCTGCGGCAGCTCGTACGCGGCCGACCATACCTGGAATCAGGTCATCAGCCATCGATTGTGATCTACAGGTAAAAAGAGGTTGAAAGGCCATTCTGATAGAAGTAACGACTGATCAGGTACTTTTTCGACTTTAATAATCTCTGAATTCTTGATGGGGGCTATAGGAAGAACAATAAATGCCGCTCACATCGAACAGCAGAAGTACAAGCGCCCACTTCGTCTTCATGGTTGTTGTAGGATGCGGGGTTTACCTGAAAGGGCCTAATGAGTGAGGCAAAGAGGCAAGGGGAATCAGCAAGGGGAAAGAGGAGAATACTGAGAGGATCCTTCCCGAATCCTCCCCTCGGAGCGAATGCTGACTCGGCCTAGTTGGCTGATGCTAGGCAACAATCCATCAAACTGTCATATCCATCACATGAATCAGAAGCTGAAGGGCTCCCGTCCGCCCTCGGGACCACGAAACCATGGAGGATGCACCCAAAATGAACCCAGATTGCACCCAGAACGGTCCAGATCGGTCGTCGATCGAGGGAAACGTAGCAAGGAAGGACTAAGAGAAAAGTGTTCGGACAATAGTGAAGCAGATCACCTGAATCGAGGGTGAAAGTGTAACTTCGTATGCGGAAGATCAATGGATTCATTCTCCTCCGGCCATCCGATGTGCTTCAAATCCGTTGTTTTGTGTGGCATAGCGAATGAGTAATGTGATTTGACCAAAAAATATCAAAAGTAGAGTACTCTGAAGATCTTTAATAAAAATAAAGTTAGTTTTGGATCTGCAATACTGTAGGTATTTACATTCAAACTTTTTTTCTTATTCCCGGTTCGCTGATCAACATTTACGGCTCTGCATATGGAATATTTCTAAAAAATTCTGCAGGGTGGTCCTCTTCAACTTTTTGTTTATTTTGATAGCTTTTTAATTCCCGTTTTCCTATTTCAGTACGGACAGGGAAATTCGTCGCCAGTTCCTCCCCCGGACACCACAAACCCGGAGAAGATAGCGAAGAAGGAGGGTGAATTATATTATTTTTGTTGTTGTTAGATTTCGGGTTTGCCTCGATATAATCTCAAAAGTGTCTATAGAAAAGCTCATTTCTCCAGACCACTTGTTAAATAAATCGTGTTGACATATACAGAAAGAACGTGCTGTTATACACAGAACAATAGTTGATCGAATGCAGCAGGATTTTCGGATTCTTCTTCAAATCTTTATCATGATCTCATTGTTTTCACCTATTACATAGAGAGAGAGACGAATCGATATGGAATGTAGTCTTTTGGACGTGGCGATACAATATAATTGGTCTGAGCATTGGATAGCTGGTTCATACAAAAGTGAGCAACCCGTGTGTATTGAGTGGATGAATGGGAAAAACTGGTGTAGGGTAAGGTAAGCTGCTTTTAAAATGGATAGGTTATAGGTCACAAGTGCCCTCATCGCTGTCTCTTCTCCGATAATTCTGGTACTTTTTGTACTGTTCGAAGTGTCGTTGCCAATCGAGCATGTATTCCTGACTCCATCGATGCATTTCTTGCTTCCAATGAACGATCGGATCAGGGATATCAGCTGAATTTATCGATTGAACTATCGTAATCGAACGACTCCGTACTCACAAGTGTGTTAGTAATCAATCTTTATCAGGCTACATCAAGCTAGCGAGACCCTGAATAGTACGTACAAAGCTTGAACGATGGAACGAAACAGTGGACAAGTATTGAAACGGGGTCAGTGGCGGGCGGAGACCCGGCTACCGTACCCTACACGTGTGTTATTGATTATCAGGAAGACTAAGACCATTATGACTCGCAGTGGCACAGTGGCAAGAGTGGGGATGGGACAAGAAAACGAGAGGACAATCGATTGAAAGGGCGGCTACCGTACTCTACCGTAGTCCTCACACACTGCTCATATAGATGGTGGGACCGAGCGATTCCTCCTCTTCGCAGGTGCATTCGGGAAGGTTCTCCGTCTTTCGCCTATTGAAAAGCCGAGGGGCGGAAACGAGACAGACGGCTGTTAGAAGGACGAGGCCGTACAGAGAAAGAGCGACCACGATAGGGGTAACCAACGAGGCTTCCGACGATCGATCAGCCTGGGGATACGGTAGGACGGACGAGGATACGGTAGGTTCGGGAGGGACGGTCGTTGAGGAGGGTACGGTAGTGGTCGAAGATGATTCCTCATCGGACTCGATTAGCTCGACCTCGTCTGATATGAATGAGAGATTAGTGTTTGGACTCTCCTAGATTCACGTGATCTCTCGTTTGATCTAACTGGCGAGGGAACGTGAGACAGAAGAGGTACATAGAGCACTCCAACATTCATTGATTAGAACACAGAATTTAAGAAACATGAATCACTCTCAATCTAATAATCCAAAACTCAAAAACGTGAGACAGAAGAGGTACATAGAGCACTCCAACATTCATTGATTAGAACACAGAATTTAAGAAACATGAATCACTCTCAATCTAATAATCCAAAACTCAAGTTATTGTACACTTTTTGATTCATGTTCACTATCACTTCAATCTACTTCAACTAACCGAGTGCAGTCATCAAATTGGGCAGATAGGCCTTCCAGAATTGGCATTCTTTCCGCCTCGGGCCATGACCCAATCTTCCTGCTCCTGCTGTGTAGTCGGACTCGACGGTTAGGTTCATGTACCTGATAGGGGTCAGAGGTCAACGATCAAAGATCAGAGATCACTCACTGCATGGATGCCGCATTGTATTTCGGCCACGGGTCGGTGGTGTACGATCCGTCCTCGTTCTTGTTCGGATCACTGCAATTTCTGCTTTATTTGGGGATTTTTAATAAACTTTTTATATCGGGACGAAGCCGGAGGAGAATCGAACCAATACAGAAAAAAGTTATTCGTAGCGCGGATGAAGCCTAACCGGTTCAAAACTGACACTTCTCCGTTCCGGTGCAAAGCATGCGAACATTTTCTCCTTCTTGTAAGCAGGCACTTTTTACCCCGAGTCACCCCGATCCGATATGCCTCATCCAACTCACCCGGTCCTCGCGAAATTGGCCCAGTACCGCATGAACCTGCTCGACAGCTCCTGCTCCTCGCGCGTGTAGTTGTACGAGATTCTGCAATTATTTTCATTAATTTCCGGATTTTCTAATCTCCGGCTACGCGTATACGGCTTTCAGAAATATTAATTGTTTTTCAAAGAGAGAGAGACTTCCAAATATCGAACAAACAGCGCGAACGCTTTTTAATGCAAGTGATGAAACCTATCAGGACACCCGGAAAGTTCTCAGCCGTAAAATACCCCTACCTATTGTACGGTTCTCCGAAGATAAAGTTGATCTCGTAGCCGTGCAGCACGCCCATCCACGCCGGCCACGTCTGCATGGAGGCCCTGGAAGGGATCGGAGATCAAAGATACGTTGGCAATCTGATACTGCATTAAATGGTCGGGTGAAGTTCAATTGGAAACACTGCAATTATGACCAGGCTATTCAAATTTATTACTCTGCATCGATTAACAAGAGGCTAACCACCGAAAATACGTTGTGAAACGCGTTCGCTGGTTCGCTACTTTTAATCGTTTATCCTTTTCCACTCTTCCAAATGCACTCCACTCACCGATGGCTGAAGTAGTAGTAGAAAGTGTCTCCTCCATGCCTCGTGTGCGCCAGTGCCATCTCATTGACATTGCACGTGAACTGCAGATCTCCGAGCGCCTGAAAGGGTGGGTATTAGCCACGCCCACCTTAGGCTCAAATGAAGCTAAGCCCATTATTGTGTATTATTTGCCCGCAGAATCGTTATATTCATTAATTCGACAAAAAATCGCCCTTGAGAACAGAGTGAAACTCAACAAAAAAAAGAAAAAAAATTAATTTAAAAATATAGGTGAAATCGAATGAGTTTCCCGCTGATTTCAAAAACAGGAGAAGTTCTATGGTTCAATGAGTGCTCGTTGTCAGGCTGCTATACAATATTTAAAGCTACTTATGACCAACCTTATCCAGTGCGTTGATCCAGTCGGATGGCTTGACTGGCAGATCGGCCGGTTCGTACTCGTGAACGATTGAAGAGACGGCGACCTTGGACCGGACCATCTGAATGAAATTTAAATAATTCATGAAATAACAGATATCCACAGCCTCTGTTGTGCCTACAAGAGTGCATCAAGCTTTGGCGCCACTTGTGTGCACCAAATCGAGCGCTCAACTTGTGGGCGCCCTACATAGGCGTCAGTTATGCTGTGAACAGTGTCACTGCCTAGTCTCATTCTCTAGTCAGATAAATCGACTAGAGGGGTCGGAATGAGGGAGACGAACAATGGAATTGAGAGTTCGTCTCCCTCTCATTCCGACCCCTCTAGTCGATTTATCTGACTAGATAATGAGACTAGGCAGAGACACTGTTCACAGCATTAGACTCATCCTTGTTATCCCCGCTTCCGATGAATGCACAGGATCATTTCAAAGTGTTGCTTTTGTTTGATTTTCTAAGTGTGCAAGGCTGAATAAGTTCTGACCTCTCTAGGCAGCAAATCCATCAATCCCTTGATCCACGTCTGCCGATCTTGGATGAAATCCCGGCCGGTGAAGAACTTCTTGAGGGGAAAGATTTCCTGGAATCAGGTTCGATTAGGTTTCACTCAGGTTTGAAAGCCATGTGTTTCTCCGTCCTTCAATTCTCAGTCGGCAAATATACCGTTCAAATATTAATCTCAATACGTGTATCAAGCACGAAAAAAAAGGCTGTTGTTGTTGTTGTTTTTAAAATAACAATAACATACGCCTAATTGGTAGACTATGAAGTAGATGCTCTCGTCCAGATTGGATCCAGCGAGCAGTTGAGTGCTTTTGAAGTGACCCTGAAATCCACCGAATTTCCTTATTCGCATTTTCTGGTATTCCCGATCAAATCTATTTTGCTATTGGCCCAGTTACACAACTCTTCCCTAATATTCGTAAGGCAGCGTTAGTAAGGGATCGTTGAACGTTTTCATAATGCTCTGCTACAGTGCGAGCTAGATTGGATAAAAACCCAACCCAACCACACTCCATTTCCACATTCCTCAGTAAGGGCTGCTTCCTTGCTTTTGCTTCATAGTCTCGCTAATAGGAAGCATGGCCGTATTCATAAGCGTTCAGCTGCAGTACACGCTAATTGGACACTGTGAACCCAAGCAAAAGCGCTACTCACTACAATCTCTTCGTTACCTGTACCGGACATGGTCGAGAGAGTGTGTGAAACGAAGAGACGACACCTATCTCGAATGCTACCACTCACATTCCTCAACGACGTTTGGGCGCTCTCTATCAGGAAGTCTCCATCTACGACGGGCACCCACGGGAAGTCGACGAACTCACGGACCGGCGCCCATTCGTTGTCTCTGAATGAATTGCTATGAATTTACTTCGTACATTGATGATGTAAAGAACGAATATTATTTTTTCCAATGAGAATGTTTGCACGAAACATCGGATTCTGAACAACCCCTTGTATTTGACGGTTGTTTGAAACTCAATCAAAACTTTGTTTGAAACTTCGAGACACACTTCCTCGGGTTCGAATGAGTTTCACACTTAACTCAAAGGGTAGTGAAAGGGTAGTCTATTCGATTTTTTAACGTGTTCTTTTTTGGAATCTAAATAAATGGCCCACCGCAGCGTTTCGTGACTCGCCGACATGAAGCACTTGTAGATCTTGTTGATGTCCATCTGCAATTATTGATTGATTACGGTGGTGCAGTATCACCTCCCTACAGAAATCCAATCGGTCGATAATATGCACTATCGTACCCCTACCATATTCTACTGTCACTCAACCGAACCCCTACCGTACCCCTTCGTGCCACACCGTAACCGTACAATGGCCCTACCATACCCCTACCGTAACCCTATCCTACCGTATACCTCATGAAACGCCATGTTCGTGTGCTCGCCCTCGCACTTCATCACATTGTACACGACCACGGTGCGTTGGAGCGCGATCGGAAAGTGATTTTATTATTATTTTCGAAATTGAATTTCGAAATTATTATTTGTTACGTTTCGACAACAATAATACCTCGGTGGTCTCCATTGCCCAGGGCGCGGTGGCTGAGCCCGATTGAATGATGGCGCGCTGGAAAGAATAACGTCGCCGAGCACATTGTATTGAATGGAAGCTAAACGGCTTCACGGTAAATCAACCGGCAGATGCTGGATTACGGTGGATTACGGTAGTCGATATCTCACATGGAAGTAGGGCGTGCTCTTCTCGCTCAGCATCTGCATATTCACTGAGGCTGCGCCTGCGGATTCGCCGAAGAGCGTGATCCTGCACATTTATTTATTGATTTATCGATCAAAAATTATAAAATGTTCTAAAAATACATACCTTGAGCTGTCTCCTCCGAACATTTCGATGTTCGTATGCACCCATTTGAGCGCGAGGTGCTGGTCCCAGAGACCTGCAACGAATTTCGGATATATCCTTGTTTGGAATCATGAAAAGGTAGTTGCTACCGTTGTCAATTCGCTGACCTACATTTGTTTTTGCTTACCCATATTTCCGGGTGCCTCGGGCGTGCCTAGGTATAGAAATCCGAAGATGGACACACGGTAGTTGAGCGTGACGAGGATGATGTTCTCTTCACTGAAAATGACAATTTGTAGTAAATTTTTTTTAAATCGAAGCGGAATTCTCATCAAAATTACTGCATTCACTCACTCTAACATTTCTCTGTGAAACTTAACGCGATGCACAAATATGATCTTTTTCGGACAGGATTCGGCAATATTTGCGTAAGCATCCTATCATATAATCATTATTATCATAATCAATCAGTTTAAAGTGCACTCACGTCGGGAAAATCTTCCCATCGTACACATCCAATGTGCTCGACCCGGACCAGAATCCGCCGCCGAACACCCACACCATCACGGCGAGACGCTTGGTTTGGTCGAGCTGAAACATGATTGTTATTATTTTGACTTATTTTGTTATTATCATATTTTTATGATGAAGAACTCAGCGTAATGCATTATTGTTTCGAAGTAGAAGCAGAAAAACAATAAAATTGTAAGAATCTCAAAGGGGTTTCAGATGAACGTGGAGCATATTCGTTATCTGATTTTTTTATCGAAATCAACCGATTTCGATATTACTTCGCCTCTATCGCATCGCAGAGTATTTATAGAAAGCAGCTCACCCTTCCTGGCACGAACACGTTCAGATACAGGCAATCCTCGCTCTGTTTCGTGTTCGCATTCCACATCGTTGCGCCGAAGAACTCGCCGAAGTTCGTGTCCAGACTCTAGAATTATTAATTTAATTAATAATTTGAAAAATGTAATAATAATATTTTGGCATTTACGGTTATGTTTCAGAATACGTTCACTAGTTGAGTAGAATTAAGGGGCTGATAGATCTTCCACTTTCGTTTCAAAACATGAAAACACTCACTTGTATGCACGAATTCGGCAGCACAGTTGCGTTGAGGATGTTCCTCCAGGGCGCTTTCGGGACGGGCTTGCGAAATCTGTAAAACATTTGTTATTATTGTTGTTGTTATTTTCACAGCAAAGCATCCCACACTGACAGCGAACGCTAATTCGATTTCCGGACTCTCGTCTAGACCAATTTCTTTTGCGGGAACACAGGAGGTTCCAATCCCGGCTTCCGTAGCTCAGAATGCGATTATTTGTCCGAGGTTCGAAATAGGGGAAATTCATTCAGAGACCTCTCTATTTTCAGTGAGAAAGAATTTGTTGTATTTCAGAGGAACTGATAGTCCATTCCAACTGAGAAGAGCGCATTGCTCATCTGCAGTAGCATTTTCTTAGACCCTCGGGAAAGTCTCTCTTCCTTCTCCCTGATTAGTCCTGACATTTCTCCTTCTCTCTACAGAGAGGACTAGAGTGAACCCACGCAAGAAAGGAGTGGGCGGTCAACGGAACAGTTGTTTATTGCTGTGACTTCTGCGCATTGTGGATGGGATAATATGCAGACGTTCCCCCTTCCTACGAGTTTCACGCTGTAAAATTGGAGTGTCTACCGTTAAGCGTGAGGAAAGTGAAACAGGCACAGGATTTTCCGGGATTTCCCGGGGAAAAACAGGACAGGCCGGCAAATCCGTCAGAGTTGATGAAAAGTTGTAATTTTTGGAGTATGAGCCCTTGAGGTGATTACCTAAAAGGTGTTTTCTGGATTTTTTGATAGGACCCATACAAACATATTAATTAAATACGGTAAATGAGCACTTTGGTGGTGTGAAATGGTGGTGTGCGTGGTGCACTATTCAATAACGATCTATTCCAGTGTTTGAGCATTATTTTGGGGTTACTTCAAGTTCTCAGGTATGGAACAACCAAGTTAAAATGCAAAATTGAGTCGATTGGTCTTATTGAATCAGTGCACTACGCACACCACCGTTTCACACCACCAAAGTGCTCATTTACTGTATTTAATTTATATGTTTTGTAAGGGTCCAATCAAAAAATCCAGAAAACTCCTTTTAGGTAATCACCTCAAGGGCTCATACTCCAAAAATTACATCTTTTCATCAACTTTGACGGATTTGCCAGCCTGTCCTGTTTTTCCCCGGGAAATCCCGGAAAATCCCGTGCCTGTTTCACTTTCCTTACGCTTAACGGTACATGCAAATAATGGGCTAAGTGTGAACAGAACATCGACAAAGCCAATTCAGAAATCTGCGATATTAATTTTTTTTTTTTGAAAGTGCAACGTCACACCCACTGAAGACAAACGCTGAACGCGTATTAGAGGCAACAGTGAAACACCGTAAAATGTGAAAATTTGTAAATTCAACGGAGAAGTGAGTAAGAATTACCTCAAATTGCCCACAGGCGGTTCAGCAAAGGGAATGCCGAAGAATTGCGTGACTAGCTTGCCATTTGGAGCTGTTAACTGCAATGGATCTCTAATAAGTCTCGAAATTGTTTTCTTATCCCCTCAATATCGAGAATGTGACTGTTACTGCTTTCTTCTACTTCATTTCTACAAGGTATGAAACATATTCAATAGGCCAATAAAAATCTTTGTTCTGATCTCACATAATATCATACAATCCATTCCTTCTATTCCTCACCTCCTCCCCAAACAACGGCGACCCATCCCTCAAGTAGATCACATCATTCGCGTGGGCAACCTGCAAAAAAGGATCATTTTCGGAAACCTCACCATCAATTCTGCACCCTCCGCACCACCACCCTCACCATGACTCATCTACCGCCTTCGGAACCACAGGGGTCAGGGTCGGGTCGGGTTTCAGATGTCATGGGATGTCCCCGGAAGCAGCCACCCACATTTCCGTTCTAGGCAATGATGAACAATAGTGTCTCCTGATCAACTACCAAAACGTTGACTTTCGGAAAATGAGTCACTCCATCGGAAATTGAGCAAAAGACTTCAAGATGTTGCCCTAATGTTGACTTTTCTCTTGGTATTGAAGTTTTTCTCTGACTAGAGACAGCAATAGAAACGTTGGGGGATCTTTGCCATTTTCCGTTTACCCTCGCCAACTTTTCCTCCTTTCTTCTTCCTGCTTATTAAATGGGCCAAAACGAGGAAAGTCGTTCAAAACGAGTCTCGAGTTCCGAGTACGGGAGAAGAGAATGGCCCTTCGACTCATCAGCAGTTGCTCTCCTCATTTCCCATGATCTCTCGCTCTCTCTAACCGACTAGAAAGAGTGCAAAACAAGGAGACGGTCACATGTCCTCACTCATCACTAGAGACTAGAAGAGACAAGAAGGTGGTCAGACAGGGCGAGAGAGCATGGGGAATGGAGAGAGCCAGAGAAAAGATGAGGCCTTGCAACAGAACATACGACAGCGCTTCTTTTGCTGGGCTGACATGATGTGAGCTCTCTTCGTTTCACATGATCTCTCGTCGGTAAAGCTGGATTAGACGATGTGTGATGAGGCGAATCGAGACTACAGGAATAAACTTGGCCATTCGGTTGAGTTTCACAACGAATTCAATAGCTATGTTAGTCGATCGAAAACGATTGGACAGTGTTCTTCTTGCGATTAAAAAACAATAATAACAAACCTGCACTAGCAGCGCGAGTAGCAGGGCGATCGATTCGATCGTCACTGCTACCGTACTCCGCCGAGATCGCTGCGGGACCCGCTGACAGGCCGGCTCAGGCTCATCCTCGATCGGGGGCGCCGTGTACTCTGAAAATACTGAAATTAAACCAATAAAAACAAAAACAAAAACAAATAAACTGTTACCACAATAGGAGGTGGAGGGCTGTTGGCAGTCCATACGCGAATGTTGACTAATGATGATGCAAGCGCATGGAGTGTGGGGTTGATATCTGAAGAAAGTTTCATGAAAACAAGCATCCTAATCCAAAATAACGTCTCGAGAAGGCAATATCGGCGGATTAATCTAGGAAAATTGGAAAATAGGGCTATCATTGCTATCAGGTGACCGTGGGCACCAAAACAAGCATGACTCAAGTAAATCGGAAACTGATCAGAGAGAAAAAAATAGAGCCGAGTGACTTGATTGAACTCTGAGGGGCTCATGAGTGACGCGCGTGAGCTAGCAATAGACGCAATAGAGTCATCCTCGGTCTCTCCATTTGCCCTGCTCTCTCGCCAGTTAGACAGCGCAAGAGAGCAAGAGGGATTGAGAGGGACAGGACATCAGAAGGAGTCTGCGGGTCGGATTTGTTTCTTCTCCCGCTCCTCCCCTTCCTTCCCTCCCTATCTCAAGATGTAACAGGTTAACGAGGAAGGGAGGAAGCCAGGATATGAGCCTCGCTCTCTCAGTTTTGCGTGCTCTCTCGCTGCTCTGACCGGCGAAAGAGCTGGTCGAACTGAGAGAATGGAGAGATGATAGCTGATAGGAGTCGGGGGAAGAAACAACGAAGTTCGCCAGGCAAAGAAATCAGCACTTGTTCATCGGGGAAAACGGGTTGAAAAAATAAATTAAAGTAAAAATGAAACAAATGTCAAAGAACAAAGGCAAGAAGCTGTGTACTTGTCCCATAATTAGCCTAATTAGATAGAAGGCCGTCCGAACAATGAAACATCAAGAACGTCACACGCGGACTTTGTGCTTTTCAAGCGAAGAATTCATCTTTTTGAACGGGAAAAATCGGATAAGGAGGCAAAGGAGGCCGCATGGTATGCAGATAAGCATCTTTACGGTCAGTTTCACAAATAAGGAAGTTGAGCAACTCTCTCGAATCCGAGAGCTATTTCGTCTGTGAGTGAAACGCATCTATCCAGTCACAACCTTAGAATAGGCACCGCGAAATACTTGTGACTCGACCCCGCACCGGCCGACTAAAAACAACACACTAAACTGTTATGGCCTGGTACTTAGCGAGCACTATTTATCGCCTCTACTCTAGCGGCAAAAACAGTCTGACAATTGGCAACGATTCAAAATACGGTCTATCTCTACTTTTCGCACACTCCCTACCGTTTTCGACCTCTCTGAGCGATAAAACTTGGCGGTTATGACAGGTTAAAATATGGTTTTCCTCTTCAGTTCACGCACTATCCCAACCCTTTCTGACCGCTCTGAACCATCAAAGACATGAAACTGCCCATTGAAAGATGGCACGCGCATCAAATTCAATTGGGCATTCAAACAATTCAGAACGGCTCGTGGAACTACTCTTTACAGTCTGAAATTTGTGAAAAGAACGGTTTCTCGAACGATGAAAGATGAATGAAATGAATAGTCACAAACCGTTTCCGAGCGCTTTGATGCGTAAATGAGCAATATACGAGATGTGACGAACGATAAAATACGGAGAACCGAGGAAAGACCGGGCTAGAACTCAAATGTTTCAACGAAATACTACATACTAGGAGAGACTAGAAGTATTTTCACTGATCACGAACGAACGATCGTACAGCTCAACCTCATCTTCCGAATGAGTCGTGCTTATTCGAACGATCGGGCGGTGATAATACTGTTTTTCTCTCGCACGAAGAGCGACTGTAATGAGCCCCCAGGGGAATTCTCGGATCTCCCCTTTTCACTGCTCTCTCACCAGTCAGACAAGGCGAGAGAGCAGGAGAAATCGAGAGAGCCAGACTTTCGAAAAGGGCGAAAACACTTGCTTCGCCCGAACGTTGGTCGCCCATTTGGAGGGCAATCGGGAGAAGTGAAGGCAAGGCAGGGGATGAGGGGAGGCACTCTCTCCATTTCGCCTGCTCTCTAAGCGGTCAGAGAAAGGAGAGATCAGAAAGAATGTAGAGACTTGTTCTTCATCTCAAGTTGGGAGAAGAAAGGAAGACGTCAGGAAATGGGGAAAATGAATGATCTTCATCATTTTGTGGATGGAAAGGAGGGAGAAATGGAGATTGACCTCTAGAAGGAGGCAGGAAACGGAGTTTACGAGAAGTTTTGCGAGGAAAAATATAGAAAAAAAGAAAAAAATAATGAAGAAGAAGGAACGGCGCGAACGAAATAGATGGGAATCGAGCAGAGTAATGCAATTAGGGTATGCAAGGCTCAATTTGTATCTATGAGCAAAGAAAGCAGGGACATTCTCGATGAGGTATCAGAAAAAAAAAGATAAGAAAAGAAAAAGAAAAAAATAAGAACAAATTTGTAAGCGAGAAGATAATCATTATTGCTGGATGTCTTAACTCTCTCATAAGGGAGCATTAGAAAAAACTCCCCAAATAGCAATAAACCAGGAAACAACAGAAAAAAGCACTCAAACGTACTCGAAGGTCGTCAGAGTGCGGGAAATTCCAATAAAGGATAAGAGCTCGAGCAAAGATATTGAAATATTCGGCACTTTTCATGAACTGAATGACCCCGAGCACTCTTGAACCTACGCAAAAACGAATAAGCAGAGTGGTTTTGCAGTGAACTAAGGAACTAGGCAGGAACCAAACATCGCGAATTGAGGAAATGTTGGGAGTAAAGTAGACCGTTCCGCCCTAACGCGATTAAAAAGATGAGTTGAGTTTCACGAAGTTTAGAAGAGCTCTATTGAGGGTTCTTCTCAATGAGCTGGACGATTTCAATTGCAAAAAATCGAATATTTATTGTTTGAAATCCTATTTTTGTGCAGTAAAACAGGAGAAACAGGCGAGTGTTCCGCTCCACAGGCGCTAACGCGATTAGTCCATTGAGAGTGAGTGGAAAACAGTTCGGAAGTGGCGACTGGGGAAAGAAAGTGTTTCTCGACAGGCAACATACTTCGAAGGCGCAGCGAAATTGTAGCGCCGGCGACAATTTCGGCGTTTCGACGGAAACATCAATACCAGGAAAGAGCCAAAAAGACACAAGGATATGTAATAGCCAAATCATAGGCCATTGATCTGTTCAAGGAAGTATTAGCGATAAGATCACTAAAGATTGGCAAAGATAACAAATAACTATCAGGAAAAATTGGAGCGAAAAATAGCTTAGAAGTGATACGGTTCAGATGTTCAGCTCTAACATTTTCTCGATACTTGAGTTGTAAGAAAGAAGATCAACAATAAGCAAAGAGATAACTATCAGGAAGTAACTGAGAAGGGAATGAGGTAATTCTGCGCGCGGGGTCAACGTGGCTTTGCACTGCTTTTGCTTTCACACAGCGTGAATCTCTCTGACTCTCTCGAATTCCCCTGACCGCTCGCTGCTCTCACTGACGAGAGAGCATAGCAACTTGAGAGAGTATTCAAGGCGCGTCGTTTGACTAAACAGAAACCCGAGCGCCATTCTTCTCACCCACCACTACCACGTTAATCGATCACTCGCTGACCTATTAGCCGATCGTTAGTGCTCTGATTCTTCTCTTCGGACGTTCTCTCACCTAGATGAAAGCTCAACGGGCTCTAGCACAGTTGTGCGAGTCTTTATGAATTTTGTACAACCTCAACCGGGAGTATATCGAATGAAGAAACGAATCTCCATTCTAGTACTACTCCTGAAACTTAACTCATCCCCGTTTTAAAGCCCATTGTACAACTTGCCAATAGATCAAAAACGGGAAAGCCAACGATGAAACAGAAAAATGCCAATGATGCGCGATTGCTCCCAGATTCTTCATGTCAATACAAATAAGAGCGGAACGGAGAGAGAGAAAGAACAATGGGATAAGTTTGACACATCACTCCTCTTCATTAAACATGATCAATAAAATAAGTGATAACGATAATGAAGGGATATCAGGGGATAGTGTAGTTGAGCCACAACCTCTCAGTGTTTGCAAGACGCGAGGAGACAACGAGATAGAGAGCTGATATTTCTCGGAAGCACAGTTCAGTCTGAATCTGATCTTTTGCTACCCATTGAGGATCAGAATTCTCTGAATCATGCGCTGCTTGGATAGTGAAGATAACACAGTAAAACAATATAACACTTAGATTTCAGAGCATCATTTTTAAAGGATCTCCAGGGGTTCTAACAGTAAGCGCAGTATAACGCGCAATTTTTAGTTCCTGAGGAGTTTATAACAAATCGCAAGTGAGTAATGCTAGATTACAAATATCATCCCCGACCTAGCCCGACCCTCCTGCCCACCTTCCTACCCCTCCTTCCCGCTGCAATCGATCCTCCCTCGCAAGAGCCCCTTGCTGATATCCAATAGCCCCCCGAAACGTAAATTGATCACTCGTCCCTACCTCCTGATCCTACTCTGGTCAGAGATAGCGAGAGACCGGGGAAAGCGAGAGAATCAGAGAAGCGGTGTGATATGGTCAGGCTAGATATCGTGGGGAATGAGGAGGAGGGGAGGACCCCCTACGCGGCTATGTTGTATGCACGAATCAGATGAGAGGCGGAATGAAGGAGGCGTCTCCTTGTTCCCTGGTCAGTCAGAGAAGACTAGAGATCATAGATAATGAGGAGGGTGTGCTTTTCAATCGCGCTACTAGGGGATAGGCTCGAATGGGAAATGAGCGAGAGAGCAGTAGGGGAATAAGGTAGTAGTGTACCGACTGCACTACGTAATTGCGTTTCGGAGGGGAGTCCGTGATTTTTGTCGACAATTTCGGATATAAAAAGTGGTTTGCTCAGCTATGGTTCACTATATCAGGAAACGAAATTCATAGGTGGCTATACCGCTGAACAAACTTCGAAAAATCAGGAACTCTTGGGTTTTCGAAAAGCCTTTTCGAAATTCAGCATAAAAACGGATAGCTGCATGTGAGGGCGCGCTCGCTCCTAATCTAAGACAAATGAATTGTTTTCTCTGCTGGGTCTGGGCGACTCTCTCAATTTGGCACGCTCTCTCGCTGGTCAGACAGAGTTAGAGAGCAGGAAAGATTGCGAGAACGGGAACGCAATGAACGCGAAAGGCGAATTGAGGAGGAAAATGAGGGAGGAAACGAGGTCTCTGGATTCATTCTCGTTCTCCCTTCTGGGATAGTTAATGGCCAATAAAGGCTGTGCTCGGTAAACTAGCGAGATAAAGGAGAGAAGAGATGTCTGGGAGAAAAAAATGCGAAGACTTGACCAGTAAATGAAAAAAAATGGAAAAAATGGCATAGAAACGGTAATAATTTTTCAGAATTGAGTTGCACTCCTAGTTCAAAGTCACTGAAGAGCGTTGATTGGTAATAGCATAGCGGAAGCGGAATCGAAAAGAGGCACTAAACTTTAAACAAAAGGCATCGATACTTGAAGATCCAGTTTCAAATAATGAGTTATGTTTCACGCGTTAATGAAGTAGAAGAGAAGATGAAATATGTGATATATAGAGCTTCGCCGACGAAAAAAAGATAACAAAGAGATGATATCGCTGATATTGATCTCTTCTCTGTTGAAAAGTGATCGGAAAACGCACGGCGACATGGGAAAACATAGAAAACGGCAGGCAGGGGAAGAATCGAGTCACTCTGACTCATTGATCTGTGTTGCTCTTCTTCTTCTCTCTAGTCGAGTCAACTGACACTGAGAGAAGATACGGGTAAATCATGGATGAGAATTGGTTCGAACTCTAAGGGTACTGCTGATGGGAAATAAGAAGACAACTCCAAGTTACAAGTATAAAATCGTCAAGAAGTGCACAACAAATTGACGAGAACTAGTTCGAACTCACAATGATGAGGGGAAATCAAGAAAATAAGTTATGTGTTCCCGAATTTGAGGATCCGAATTTATTATGAACTCTTCGAACTCTCAGCGAACTGATGAGAGGAAATCAAGAGATAGTGAACGTAACCCCCGAATTGTTAAAATAAAATAGTATTTGAGAAACATAGGACGGAATAATCATGGAGGGTATAATCACTTCGGACTCTTAGCGCACTGATGGGGAGAAATCAAGAAAATAGAGGAAGTAAGGACCCGAGCTCATTTCGAACTCTTATCGCACTCATTTAGTCAAAAAAAGTGAGTGACTTATCGGTGGACAATAAGGAAGGTTTCACTCGAGTTCTTCTATAGGCAATCAAAGATTCACGAACCAATGCAAACTTGGAGATCAAAGCCTGCCTATCTACCTCGCTAAACTAGGAACGACAAGTGAGCTGGTGAGAGGGTTGAAAGGGTCAGATGATCCCTACTTTCTGAGCCCGCTGATCTTGAGCGTGAAATTTATGCGAATTGGGCGCGCACTTGGCTGCCTCGTAAAACGATCACGCCGTGTGTAAGAGGGCCAGTAAACGAGATTGTGGGGCTGATGTCGGGTCGGTGGACTAGGAGTAGATCACGAGAGTAGATCACAATCCTAATTTATTCATCCGAATCTAAGAACTAACGATCTAATCTTATGCAAACGAGCAAAAAGATGTTGAGCATCGCTTAGTTCGGATCAGCAGTCGGAAGAAAAAGATGAGTAGATCAGTTACAATATAGAAAATAAACATGCAGGACAAATCGCTTGCTTATCTCAAACAGATCATAGGAGATGGCTCTTCAAATCAGAAGTAGGTCGAGTAAGAAGGAAAAGATGAGTAGATCAGTGATATAATCCCGTGACGGGAAGAATGTAACGGAGAGGGAGGAGGAGGAGGAAGAGAGTCGAGGGTGAGCTGAGCAAATAAATATCAACCGCGCGCGACGATAGCACAGAAGAGAGATTGCAGGGTGAACTGATAACTGACTCGACTAATACTATAGTCCGGATCCGGCGAATGATACGGATACAACCTATACTGGGTTCTTGCACCGATCCCTAATCGGGTTGAAGATAAGTGGGTTGCGGAAAACGGGAGAGCTGATACTGACTCACTCTTCCCCGGCTATAGCTCGGAACTACTGACAAACTAACTGTCTACAAATTCTCAGTTTAATAACTGACTCGGGTGAGACTACAACGTATAGTTCGACTGGTCAACATAGAGCGCCTAGAGCGACTGATAACTTCTGCTCTAGTCCGTAATAGCCAAGATAGCCGCTCTGATAAAGATTTTTAGGGTTCGGAATAAATGCAAGTGATATCTGCCTCTGACGAGGCTATGGAGCTAATTCTAAACCAGTGATAGATAAGATGTCCATCCACGGCTTCGGACTACTCTAGACTATTAGCATTAAAAATAAAGTGAGCTGGGTCATTTATTCGCATCTCTGTCCGGTCTACATGCAAACAAAATTTTCAGGGAAAATTGGGTAGTTACAAGCAAAAAAAGGCTACTGATAAGATACTTCCTCGACTAAACGAGGAAATCAGTATCGGAAGAAGGGAGGAAGAAATAGAACAGAGAGAGAGTGAGAAGTGATAGATTGCAGCTAGCTTCAGTCTCCCCTCTCTCTGATCCTCCTATCCCTCTCCCTCTATCGAGACTCGAGACTCAAACGACACTGCCTCCTCTCTCATCTTCTTCCACTACCAACCACTGCCGTCACTCAAAGAAGAGATCGATTTGATGACAGCCATAATCTGGCTTGATCATGAGCAAGGAAACATGGATCATGAAGATTTTTGAAAGAATACAAATTTAGAAAGTTAAACATGTGAAAAAAGCGATCATTCGGAGAATCTGGTTTGATCCCGAGCAAGGAAACATTTTATTAAAGGGGGACAGGCACGAAGCGAGAGAGAGTCATCTTAGCCAGAGGGTATATTGGGCGCGCTCTCTCCATTTCGCACGCTCTCTCGCTCGTTGCCTGCACCGCAGGGTCATTTGGCACACGGCCAATTGATCATATCTCGGTTTGAACTCAAAGTGATAGTCTGGGAGTTTCGAAAGTGTAATCGGGTAACGACGACCCATCATCTCACGTCGAGAGCTCAGTTAGCCAGATATTCGTGCCTATACCCCTTTAATTTGTTTTTGGGTTTATCCTGGCCACAAAACAGAAATTACGCAGAGCAATATAGATTGGATAAGTACAACACGTGAAACGCAACCGAAACTCGGAGATTGGCCAGAACTCAGGGATCGCAATCAACATGCAAACGCGCGATCCAGTGTAAATAGTGAGGAATATGAAAACAATGATGTCGACTCATTGTCGAGACTGATATCAACTGTGGCAATATCAACAAGTTCGGCGCGTTGATTTGCGAGCGATTAGAATCAGTCTACCGGACAATCAAACAACTAACGGAAGAGAACCTGCGGCAAACGCTCGGAAAGTTGCATGAAAGAGTCTGAGGGGGAGGCGAATGAGCGCATAGCTTATGAGCGTCAACTGAGGCTTACTCCTGATGATGAGTGATTCCGAACGAAAGATTGATTGCAGCAGCTCATTTCCAATATTCTAGTGACGATCTGGTGACGAATTCCATAATTTTGCTGACATGTTCATGATCTATTCGCAAGAAAACTAGATCAAAGGGTAGAAAATTGGAGAATGAACGAGTGGATCAAGCGGGGCTTATGTGGTTTGGAAAACTCAGGCCGACCCATTTCCTAATCCCCCCGGGTTCGGGTTGATCCTAGGTTTAGGGCCTATCACAGTTCCGCAAAACGGCAAAAAATAATGGAGGATAGAGGAGGATTGCGAACGTTACGCGGGAGATTACGGCCGATTGCAAGTGATCGAATGTTTGGTAAATGATGATGATGTTCACTACGCACATAACCACGAGGTACTTTGGCTGAAGTTTCGTGCTGGATCTATGGTTGGTTTCATCTACGAGTTGATTGACTCGAGGGTTTTGCCGAACGTCACGGAAGGATTACGCTATGCAACTTGTGCACGGGAATTAAAAGAATAGCGTAGGGAATATCCTGCCCCTGATGTATGGCTGACAAAAGGTTGATCTACGATTGGGGCTTGATACTCAAGAGCCATGAGCTGCAAGTTGATTGACCGAACTTTTTGCCCGGGTTTATTGGCGTATTGGATGGATTGTGAACGTCAGTCGGGGATTACTGCCTGTTACTGATGACTGACGTCAAGGGAGGAGAATCAAAGGGGAAGCAGGGGGAATCATCATTTATCAGCCGGCTCTCGTCCCGACTCCCCCCTTTCCTCGTGCTCTCTCGCCCTTTCTGACTGGCAAGATAGCATGTACAGAGATGGAACCAGCGGAAGAAAGAAGGAAGAAAAAGAGAAGGGCGCTGTTGCAAGAAGAAAAGTTGCAGAATATGAAAGGGATTAGAGGGAAAGGTTATTGCTTCCTAAGAATCATTTGCTGGATAGATCATTCGATAGCAACATGCATTTCAGTGGAACGACAGAGGAAATGAGGTTGATCTAATGCAATCTTGATCCAGGAAGGTAAAGTTAGCGCCCGCTAGCCACAATAAACAAAGAGTCGCCTCGTGGTCCTCTCTCTCGAGCCATCGTCTGACTCTCTCATTTCGAAATGATCTCTCGCCTGTCAGAGAAGCGAGAGAGTACGGGAAAATGAGAGGGTCAGACGATTGCTCTCTCTCTCTCTGTTGTGACCGATCGTGTTGATCGGGAAGAGAAGAGAGAGAGGAAAGAGAGCGTCATTGATGAATGAATTGGACGAGCAGTGATCAGGTCTCTCCATTTCTTCTGCTCTCTCGGCTCTCTGACCGACGAGAGAGCGGGTCGATTGGAGAGAGCAGGACATGAGCCTGTTCCTGCTTCTTGCCATGCCACCGCCTGACCCGCGGGGTTCAGAGTAAAAACAATCCGAGTGCTGCCGGCAAAAGGCTAATTTCAGTGATCACTGTTTGTTTCTCATTGACAAATACTGATCAGCAGATGATCGTCAATTCTTCTTATTATTGCGATATTTCACGAATTTTTCCTAATTTTTCACTTATAAGGGGATGGTAGGACATATTATGTTTTATCTAACGCCGCGGCGTGGGTGATTCTCTGGCGATTCGTCTCATATATCCGTGCTTTCCAGTAAACTTCTTTTCAATTTCCACGTCATTTCAAACTTACCGCTAAAGGAACATCATGAATTAAATCACTCGCACTGCTGTAAGCATTTATCAGTGATATACATGGGATATTTTGGAATACAAGGGACAGTATGAATAAGTGTACAAAGATCGACTATGATCAAATAAATGGTGAGAGGGAGTCTAGCATCCACGAAGCCTTGAGACCAAGTGAATTGTGCTTCCCTTTTGAACATTGTAATCGCTCAGGGTCCTGCCGTCTTCCATTTGCTTTCCTAAATACATGACTCGAATTTCAATCAAATACGTATAATCTTCTCGATATTCTCGCTCGCACCTCTGGCCATACGCAGAAGCCAATCAGTCTACGTATCATCATGATGAGAATTACGCAGTCCCCCCACTTAAATACGTATAAATGTTTTCAAAACCAACCGTCGAAGATGAGTCTCTGCTGATCAGGTGGAAGATCAGCTTTTTTATCTTCGATCTTGGCTTTGACGTTTTCGATTGTGTCGGAAGCGTCGACCCAATCGAGTGTAATTACTGAAATGTTTTTGGCTTTGAGAATCGAGCACCACGAGTACATAGACGTACAGAATAAATAAATGCTGATTTACCTAGCCTTGTTCCTACGTATTGCACAAATATTTGTCCACACCGATTTATTCTGGCTTGTTTTTCTCTGTTGTTCCTGGCTTCAGCAAGGTTTTGCAGAATTGGAGAAGGATGTGACAAGATCAAGTCGTTCATATCATTGTCGGAGATGAAGCGTGAAATATTCAACTGAAACGAGATTTAAATTTGCTTTGACTGCGGCTAAACATTCGAAAACCAACCATCTTTGCCTCATCCGAATCCGCCAGATTTGCGAAATGCGTGATCAATATTTTGGCATGATTTGACGCATCGTCCTTGTTCATTCTGATCATCTTCTTTTGTATTTCGGACAGATAGAATTCGTAGAGTTGCTGAGCGCCCAATTTGAGCAAATCATCCAGGAATTGGCCAGTCAGTTCTGCATTTGCAGAGAGTGTCATTCATTCTTTCGAGGATTCAATCTAGCCTGATATGAATTCGTACCTGGCGGGAATTCTCCCTTCGTTGCTTTAATGAAGGTGTAGAAGGACTTCCGATCTAGATCAATCTCGGCTTCTCGAACCAACTTGTCATTCCTGTACAGTAAATTCTTGAGCATTGATGAATGCAGGGAAAGCGTCTGCAAAAAAAGTAATACAAATCGTCCAGTATGTTTCCCTCTCGCTCAAGTTATTACATTAACATACCGATGCCGACACGAGAATGGAGAGTCCTCTCACAATGACGGCCGTGGCATCTCGGAAGTGACGAGTGACGTAGATTCCGTTGGAAGTTTCGGCCATTAGCTGTCAAGATCAAGAGCAATCTTGCTGGACAAGGATGGACAAGAATTTCAAGACATGGTACGGTGCCAAATTCTTAGCGGAAAGCGGTTGTATTTTAGACAAGCCAACCCTAGACGGTGCACTAGATTGTGATAGTACAAATGGTTCCTCACATCCTCTTGCAGCAACCTTCTCTCGGCGAATTTGATCTTCAACTGAACGGCGAGGTCCACTCGAGCTTCGACCGACTCTGTGCACTCCATGCAGCCTGTATAAATTGCATGAGTTTTACGGTTTTAATTTCTAAGTCATCTTCAATAGTCTATAAATTCATTAAATATCTAATCTCACAATTCGTTTTCTTGTAGCATGGATAGATGATGTCCAGAAGATCTCCAAATGTGTGAGGATCGCAATCCAACTCGAATCTCCCATTTGCAGCGTTCGTGCCATAGAATAGATCATTGAAGAAGGGAGAATGGAGCGCGAGATACTGAAAATACTAAAATGATTTTTTGAAAGATAAATGTTGAATTGTAAAATTGCATCGGATAATACTCACAGACGAGCTGACGATAAAATTCTGGCCGCGGACTCTCAGTATCTCCATATCGGGGAAGGCAGATTGATCGAATTTGCAATGGCCACCCCGTTTGGAACGAGGGTCTTCGATTTCACTCATATCGAGTTCACTCATCTCGTCTTCACTGGACATCTGAAAGATCCTCTAATTTCGAAATCTCGTCGACCAATCAATCGATGCGAAATTTCGAAATCTACATTTCGAAAATAAAATTATCGATTGCGAAGGAAAAGATGAATTCAGATTCCGTGCTTGGTGCATTGAATGTTCTTGCAATTTCTCATGCCGGTCTGACAATCAAGTTGACAGTTTGTGAAATGTGTGAAATATGTAAAACATTTTTTTCTGACATAATAGAAAAAAATGACATCAAGAGTGGAAACGAGAAGGAAGAATTGGCGTAAGTATTGCCTAGGCGTTTAACACAAGACTGACTGGAGAGAGAGAGCACCGCAAAAGGTTTGTTCAAGAAAAGGTTGGCTCCGTTGTTCGAGAATCAAGTAAACAGGCGTTATCAGGAGTGAAAATGGAAAGAATCGCAGCGCCAGACGCGCCGCGTGTCGTTTTATCGAGGTCCATCCATCACATAGAACTCAATTTTTGTACTCGATAGAGATGAAAATATTTGTTTTCTGGGAGACTAAGTTTGAATACTCGAAATATTGTATAGCGAGTGTTTGAAAATGACAGACACCCAAAATATGTGGCCCCTCAGAATCAAGTCTCGATTCTCTGGCTCAAAGAAGGGAGTTTGAAAACTAAGTTTTTCAACAAATAATTCCCGCATCATATTCACACTTTCAACTGAATGCGAATAGTATCTACTTAGTTGATCTGCTTTTGTCCGAGACTTTTTTTAGAATTCGTTGTCACGTATCCCTTGTTTTGAACTTTATTCATCCAACATGTTACACTGCTTAACACTATTCTGGGAAAGGAGGATTATTTCTACAGTATCGACAATACTACTCACAGGGAAATTAGTCTACGATTTTAGACTTACATATCTGTAGACTTTCAAAGAAAAAAAATCATACACATGTAAAAGAGAAAGGCCTCATAGCGATGTTTGTTACCCAAAAAAGCGTACACCGTAACCACACATACCGTACCCCAGAACATCGTAATTCAAAATACAGTAACCCAATTACTCTATACCGAAGTGGGTTCGGTGGGTCAACAATTTTTCCTTGGTCAGATTAGTGATTTTAAATTATTTCGTAATCAACTGACGGTTTTGATAAGCCTATAGCTTTCCAGAATGGTCCCTCCGCCGTAGGCGGAATGGCTATACTGGTAGAGATAAGAGGAGTTGATGCTTTTCAAACATCACAAAATATCGTCACAAAAAACGACTGAATCATAAATAACTTGTGTTCTAGAAAATGTTTATCATGCATATCTATTTACAAAACATGCTACAGTACGGATGGCAAAACGGTCTAAGTTCTGATAAAACGATTAGCATCCACGAATCCTAGTGAGCAAATGGATCTGGTCTTCATGCTTAATTTGGTAGTCGGCCAAGGTTCGGCAGTCCTCCAGTTGTTTGCCTAAATGATAACAATTCATCACTACGGTATCTATCTGGATACAGTAGTTACTATTATTTTATTCGTAAGCCCCTCAACCGCAAAATTAGCGAAATAACGAACCCCTGTTCATCAGTCTCTGGTCGTCGGGTGGGTAGCCGGCTTCTTGTTGGATCAATATCTTCATCTCGTCAAGAGTCGTCGCGGCTCCTCGAACGCAGTTAATTGAATACGCTGAAATAATCCTTTGAACAACTGAACCACAAGCTTATCAACACTAGACTACCAAAGATAAACAATGGGTTGCCTATTTCTAGTTGTTAAAGATGTAACTATTCATTCTTGGCAGTTCTTTTCATTCGTGCCATGCCAGAACGTTCGATATTTGCAAGTAGTTGCGAATGGCTCGATAAACAACTGGTTGTTTTGGAAGAAAGGAATTAGTTGCCTTTGAAAGTCTATTCAGCACTCGCCGACTAATTACAGAGGAATCAGTTTGTTTAGAGCATCAGACTCATTTCACTTCTGCCCAATTGTCTAAGACAGTGCAGGAGAGCTCTTCTAGGTGGTAGGGGAACTGCTGACTCACTTTCTCCTGATAGAAGCTTCACAGATATTGTGAATACATTCTTGTTCCTGCCTGGCTCCACTTCATTCCTGGGGATTTGCAAGGGATGGTTCACCATACCGATATTCGTAGCATCGTTCAAGACAAAGCTTGCGGCATTTCTCTGAATCATGATTATTTTCCAACATTGTCCGAAATCATATCTAACCATCTTAGCTTGATCCGGATTCGCCATATTCCCATAGTGTTTGAGTAAGATCTTCGCTTGTTTTGAGGCATCATCGGCACTCATTCCAATCATTCTCTTCTGTACTTCGCACAAATAGAAGTCGTAGAGTTGCTGCGCGCCCAATTTGATTAAATCGTCCAGGAATTGACACGTTAGTTCTGTAATTGTAGCGGGTGTTGAGTATCCAGTTATGAATGGCTCCTATTCCTCATTTTCCGGTGAATTTATGGGGAATTGTAAACTCAGCTGATCACTACAGCTAACCGCGTTATGTTATCTTTCATTAGCTCAAGGATTCGTAAACAGCGTGAACTGAACCCGTACCTGAAGGGAATTCTCCCTTGGTAGCCTTCATAAACGAGTAGAAGGACTTGCGATCAACATCGATATCGACTTCTCGAACCAAAGTGCCGTTCTTGTACAGCAAGTCTTTGAGCTTCGGTGAATGCAATGCGAGCGTCTGGAAAAAAAGATTACTCTGTATCCGTTTCACAGGCTTTCGTGCGGCTGTCAGCAAGTTCTCCTATGTTATTGTGTGGACACATCGAACCGTTGGAGACTTTGAAGTGCCCAAATTGCACCACACCCGCAAGAACCCGTGAATGAGTCAACGCACCGACGCAGAGGCGAGAATGGAGAGTCCCCGCACGCTCATTGTCACTGCATCCGGGAAGTTGCGAGTGACGCGCAGCCCATTGGTGGATTCGACCATCAACTGAAATTCGGGTTCTCCACGATTTCAAGTAAGATTACAAGCCAAAAATAACTGAGAATGGCTTTATCCAGAATTAGCAGGGACTATTACACTGACATCTTCTTGCAGCACCCTTCTCTCAGCGAATTTGAGCTTCAACTGTATGGCGAGGTCCATTCGAGCTTCAAACGTATCGGTGCACTCCATGCAACCTGTGCGGAATATATGATTTTTAGCATTCTGATTTCGAAATTAGAGTACCGATAAAGTAATAGAGTTACTTATTTCTAATCAATGCCATGGATTAGCATAAAATCTCACAATTAGTTTTCTTGTAGCATGGGTAGATAAAGTCCAGTAGATCCCCGAAGACTTGAGGGTCACAATCCAACTCGAAACGTCCGTTCTGTTTCGCGCCGTGGAATAGGTCATTGAAGTACGGAGAATGGAGGGAGAGATACTGAAGATTAACGGGATTACTGAAAGCCCAATTAAAGGTGGCCTCGCAATTTTGGGCCCTCCACTGTTAGGCCAGAGGCCTATTTAGTCCGGGAGTCAAACCAACAGGAAACAATTATACTATGCCAAATACTCACCGAAGAGCTAACGATAAAGTTCTTGCCGCGGACTCTCAATATTTCAGAATCGGGAAAGACAGAATGGTCGAAGAGTCGATGGCCTCCTCGCTTGGATCGAGGATCCTCATCATTAGTAGCCATCTGAATTACAATCGTCTGATTGTAAATTCGCAATTTCTTTGAGTATGACAATGTGAAAAAGTCCGATATTGATACTAGGCGAAGTTTCGAAAACACTTTTAGAATGAGAGGCTGTATTGCAAATCAAATATCTCATATTCGTAGTTGAAACTGAGAAATGGCAGATTTAACCGAAAATATCAAGAAATTTGAGAATGGAAATGATAAGGAAGGTGAGCCAGCGGGTGCACTCAACGATATTCGCACAGGTCTGAGATGAGACTGCAACCATTTACGTTTCAAGCGAAAGCAACGCTTGGCATCTATTTTCAAATAAACACAAACAAACGCTACCCTAGAGATCATGTAGCGTCGCGTCTTATCTAAATTATTGTGAGTCCGCTTTGAATTAAACTATCCAGAATATTGGTTCCAGATAGCCTATCTAGTTTACTTCCAGCGGAGATTAAATTGTGCTTTTTGTTGAGAGAACTAAGAAAAGTGAAAATGTACAATGTAATAGTATTCATTTTCTATTTAGAGACTCTTACATCGCAAAGCTTTCCTATAAATAGATTTCTACGTAACTTCGCACTTATTACTGAACGAGAACTTATCACTTCTTGGTTTTGGCGTTTGCGCGACTTTCCGAATTTTATTTATAACATTTTATACTTTGATTTCTACATATAGGAGATAAGAAGAGTTGATGCTTTTCGAACATCACAAAATATCATCACAAAAACGACCGAATCTTAAATTACTTGTATTGTAGAAAATATTTT
>LS546714.1:896371-924380 GCA_900490775.1 Pristionchus maxplancki
GTATCTATCATAATACAATAGTGATCACTATGTTATTGGAGTAGACCCTCAACTGCAAATCTTGCTAAATAACGAACTTTTGAATATCAGTCTCTGCGCATCGGGTGGATAGTTGGCAACTTGTGTGATCAATATCTTCAGCTCATTAAGAGTTGTCGCGGCTCCTCGAACGCAGTTAATTGAATGCTCTGAAATGCACATTTGAACTAGGACAGTGCATGAGAGCTCTTCTAGGTGCTAGGGGAGATGCTAACTTACTTTCTCCTGATAGAAGCTTCACAGATATTCTGAACACATTCTTGTTTTTGCCGGTATACATTTGCAAAGCCATCTCGTTGTTCGTAGCATCGTTCAAGACAAAGCTTGCGGCATTTCTCTGAACCATGATTATTTTCCAACACTGTCCGAAATCTTATCTAACCATCTTAGCTTGATCCGGATTCGCCATATTCCCATAATGTTTGAGCAAGATCTTCGCATGTTTTGAGGCATCTTCGGAATTCATTCCAATCATTCTCTTCTGTATTTCGCACAAATAGAAGTCGTAGACTTGCTGCGCACAAAGTTTGATCAAATCGTCCAGGAATTGACACGTTAGTTCTGTAATTGTAGCGGGTGTTGAGTTTCCAATTATGAATGGCTCCTATTCCTCATTTTCTCCGGTGAATTTATGGGGAATTGTAAACTCAGCTGATCAGCTAACCGCGTTATGTTATCTTTCATTAGCTCAAAGATTCGTAAACAGCGTGAACTGAACCCGTACCTGAAGGGAATTCTCCCTTGGTAGCCTTCATGAACGAGTAGAAGGACTTTCGATCAACATCGATCTCGGCTTCCCGAACCAACTCGCCATTCTTGTACAGTAAATTCTTAAGTATCGGCGAATGCAGGGAGAGCGTCTATAAAAAGTCTTTCAGGACACTTCTGAATCACTGTAAACATTTACAATTTTACAATTAGTGTTATATCAGAGACATGCTCGATGTCAATGCTCATCCTGCTAAGAATGGGGCAAATATCTTATTATTTCAATTGATTGAAAGTGAATTTACGTACTGATGCGGACACGAGCACAGAGAGTCCCCTCACGGACACTACCACGGCATCAGAGAAGTTGCGAGTGACGCGCAGCCCGTTGGTCGATTCGACCATCAACTGAAATTCGGGTTCTTCAAGATCTCAAGTAAGATTACACGCAACAAATCGCTTAGATTGAAAAGAGAGGTTCCTCAAATAATAAGATGGCTATGGATTAACCTGACATCTTCTTGCAGCACCCTTCTCTCAGCGAATTTGAGCTTCAACTGTATGGCGAGGTCCATTCGAGCCTCGAACGTATCGGTACACTCCATGCAACCTGTGCGGAATATATGATTTTTAGCCATTCTGATTTCGAAATTAGAATACCGATAACGTAATAGAGTTAGAGCTACTTCTATTAGCACACAATCTCACAGTTTGTTTTCTTGTAGCATGGGTAGATAAAGTCCAAAAGATCCCCGAAGACTTGAGGGTCACAGTCCAACTCGAAACGTCCGTTCTGTTTCGCGCCGTGGAATAGATCATTGAAGTATGGAGAATGGAGGGAGAGATACTGAAGATGAATGATGATGGCCGAAATAAAATGTGGCAATTCTTGGGCACTGCAAGATCAGTGGCCAATTTAGTCCGGGGGTCTAATAAACAGGGAACAATTATACTATGTCAAATACTCACCGAAGAGCTGACGATAAATTTCTGGCCGCGGATTCTCAATATTTCAGAATCGGGAAAGGCAGAATGGTCGAATAGTCGATGGCCTCCTCTCTTGGAGCGAGGGTCCTCATCATTAGTAGCCATCTGAATTACAATCGTCTGATTCTAAATTCGCAATTTCTTTGAGTATGGGAACGTGAAAAAGTCTGATATTGAGTTTCGAAAACACTTTTAGAATGAGAGGCTGTATTACCACAGCGTGTCAGAGAGGACGATTCCTTTGTCTCTCGCGGCAATCATTCCTCGAGGATCTCCACTCGCACGCCACGAAGCGGTGCGAGAGAGTGAGGGGAAATGAGAGAGTTTTGAGAATAAGCGGACATTTTCGAGCACTGTGCCAAGGAAAATAAAAAATAAAAAATTATGTCTTTAGAGTTCGTCGGCAGAGGTGTTGCCTACGGGCCTGCGTTGGCAGAATGTTTCTATCTTCACCCGATCCCTAGAAACATCTCGACTTGTACTGAATATGGCCTATTTACGCTGTAATTTCAAGTTTCACTGCACGTTTTCGAGCGCTGTGCCAAGGAAAATCAAAAATTGAAAATTCTGTCTTTAGAGATTGTCGGCAGAGGTGTTGCCTACGGGCCTGCGTTGACTGAATGTTTTATCTTTACCCGATCACTAGAAACATCTCAATTTGTACTTGAAATGGCCCATTTGCTCAAATTTCGAATGAGTTTCAAAAGAATTCCATTAAAAATGTATCTCGACGGGTCGAATGATTTAGAAAATCGTATTGATTGAAATATGTTTCATGATCGCTTTAGTCTACTGTTGAAATTTTGACATGTGAGATCATTTTCTCTCTTCTCTGACCGCACTGGTCACTCAATACGGGGAAGAATGAATGGGTTATAGAAAATGAGTGATAAATTTTAGGGTTCCCTTTTTCAGGTCATTCTGCCTGATCAGGTGAACGACACGGTCGAATCCACCTGATCAGGTGGAATGGTTTTTCGAGAAATGGTTTTGTTCACCTGATATTCTCGAGAATAATTTTGTGTCACCTAAAAAGATTAGCGAGGAATATTAGTATTCTCTGAAACTCATTTCGCACTCCACTTGTCCACCACTAATTCCCTACAGAGGGACGAGAAATGGGCGGCCTATTGAATTCAGGTGACACAAAACTATTTCCCTCTTATTCCGCGTCGACCTGTAGGTGAGATTGGCGCCGGCAGAAATGATTTTCTTTTTGATCAGGTCACCTATTCACCGCCTAAAAAAGTGAACCCTAATAAATTTCCCTCCGCCGCCTCAATTTTGTTCGTCCTTTGTTCTCCGCGGATCCTTTGTCCTTTGTTCTCCGCGGATCCTTTGTCCTTTGTTCTCCGCGGCAAATCACTGTTCATGATCAATCACGGACAATACTTAAATGAAATCTGTGAAACTTATTCCATAACTTACTGATAAGATAAAAATGCGCGAATCCAAAACAACAGAGTTATCAATTTATGAGCTAAGATGCCCCTCCATCATTTTTGGCCTGATCGGTTAATTTTGAATTGTTCAAATAAAATGGTTTTCTTCGTTCATATTCACGTAAATTTTTCCACGAGCTCGTTATTGGAAACCCCTACACCATTATTATTTTCGGAAGCCTTAGAAGATTCTCTAGGTGGCTGTCCACTCGGATTTTTCACGATACATTAGTTTATTTTGAGAAAAAACGCATTTATAATCTAAATACACCGTTTTCTCAAAATAAACTAATGTATCGTGAAAAATCCGAGTGGACAGCCATCTAGAGAATGGTGTAGGGGTTTCCAATAACGAGCTCGTGGAAAAAGTTACATCAGTGTTAACCATTTCCACGATGCCTTATTTGTGCAAATCGAATGAGTTTCACCGAAACAATGAATAAAAACTAACGAATTTGTTTCATTTTTAACGAAATGTTCTCTAATTCCCTAAATTCCGACCGCGCAGCTCACTCAGAAAGAGGTAAAATGGTAGGGGAGAGAAAAGAGTCACGAAATTTCTTTTGCCGCAATTTTTGTTCCGTGACACGCTGTGACACGCTGTGATTACAAATAAAATATCTCATATTCGTAGTTGAAACTGAGAAATGGCAGATTTAACCGAAAATATCAAGAAATTTGAGAATGGAAGCGATAAGGAAGGTGAGCCAGCGGGTGCACTCAACGATATTCGCACAGGTCTGAGATGAGACTGCAACCATTTACGTTTCAAGCGAAAGCGAAGCGTGGCGTCTATTTTCAAATAAACACAAACAAACGCCAGTTTTGCACCCTAGCGATCATGTCGCGTCTCGCATTACACAGCGTTCTGACCCCCTTTGTTCTCTCCAGATAAGGGTGAACAAGGGGATTAATTTTTGAATTTTCCCGCGTTACCGAATTCGAACTGCAAATCACTTTCGCAATTTGAGATCTCTCTGAAACATATCGCGAATACGGCAACGCGGGAAAATTCAAAAATTAATCCCCTTGTTCAGAATAAGGATAGCGATGTGTTTCAGCAACCTGTCAAGTTTCGAGTTTGCAGTTCGATATGTAAAGTGATACCCCCTTTTCTGTAGGGTTAGAATGCTGTGATTACTGTGGGTCACCTTTTAATTTGAACTATGTAGATAGCATAGTAGAGATAGCGGAGATTAAATTACGTTTTGTTGATATAAAACCACATGAAAAAGAACAATGTAATATTATTACTTTTATATGTGGCATCTTGCAGGACTACGTTTTCCATTAAATAATTTCCACATCACTTTCGCACTTAGAACTTTCGAACGGGATTAGTTCATACTTTAATTGATTTATTTGTCTGAAACTCTTTTTCGAACCAGCTGACGTATCTCCTGTTTCGGATTTTTCCTGATACGTCTCTTGACTCTATTTCCAGTGAGACAGAGATCTTTCATGTTCAGTGCTCTCATATTTTCGCCCTGTCACCATGTGTTGAGAACCAAAAGTTAACGAATTGTGAGAAGAATTGGCGGTTTAAAAATGTTTACTGGACGATGCAAAAGACACATAGATAATTTATTTCTGCTATTTATACCGCCTCCACACATTTTCCGTCTATACATGCTAACAAAGGATGCATTTGAGTGATCTTTATTATTCCACTTTATTCGCAATTGAAAAGTGGAAGAAACAAATCTCATACTAAATTGTATTTGGAAACTTTCATCGTTGGCTACAATTTCCAACCCTTCTTTGAAACGTCTAAAGTGGGTGTAAGCGGATGAAGCTTTGATCTCGATAAAAGGATGAATATGTTTTCAATAATAATGTCTCACGTGGAAAAACACATCAGTTTCTTTATATTGTTTTGCAATTATCCTCTCCCTGAGGAGTCTCCTTGGAGCGTCATTACTCGTCACTTTGCGTGGTCTTCCAGTTACTATTATAATTATTTATTATAATTATTTATCCGGGAGTCAGTCTAATGATGACACTCTCCTACGCAATGTTACTACAGCTGTTGCACATAACCAAGTGTCTTGAGATCGGAAATGAGGCAACAGAAAACAGGTCTATCTGACTTTATCTCGAGACATAATCACAGCATTCATATGGTTGTGGTGGTGGTACGGGGTCGGGTCAGCGGGGTTTCTAACTTGGGACTGGTTCGGGTTTCTGTGGTAGTGGGTTCTAGAGATCTCTGGACCGGGGCGGAATCGTCCCCTGATGAAGATAGAGAACAGGAATGGACGTGAGTTTTGCCACAAGAATAAGCAAAATTGGTCCAATCCTGTCCGAAAAGAAGGAGAAGAACGAAGAATAAAGATAACAATGGGGGGGGGGGTGGTACGGCGGTATACTTACACAGGAAAATGGCTGAGAAATAAACGAGGTTTGGTGGGTACTATTCTTCTTTCGCTTGAACTTCCTTAGAACTGCGGTAGGTCAAAGTATTGGTCGGCGAGCCTGCAAAAAATTGTTTTTAGTTTGTTTGTTTTGTTTTCAAGCAAAACAATAACAATAACAACAACAAAAATAAATTACCTGTCCATATCAGACACGGGAGCGGCGGACTTCTTTCCACGAGCGGGGTAGAACGCTGCGCCTCTGGAATAATTATTAATTAATTGAATATGTTATATAATATTCAAATTACGTATGTCACGTCGGCTTACAAAATTCCAACGTGTGTCCATTGAAACTTTGCCCAATGTTCGATCAACACCGAATAATTCAGAAGGATGCATGGGGATTACACAACAGATTCGCTTATGCGTTTCTCTCCATTCTAAACGTTGCTTCGGTGGTCAGGAAAAGCAACAGACTACGCAAAAAGGAGAGGAAATTGTTCGAGTGTTTCTAATTGTTTCCCGCCCTGCTACTGACAGGAAAAGGAAGTCTCTGCAGAACCCCACACAGAGTTCCAACACAAAGGGGAAAGGACTAGAGCAAAGTGCCAGCTGACATTGTAATGCCCTTTTAGCTCCAACTTTCAGCCTACCTGACCTTTGATGGGGGCCTAATCGCGATCAACGAAGCGAAAAAATGGAATGCGTTGCACGCTTTTTGATGCATTCCAGGCATAATAGAGGAGCACCCGAGTTAACAACCCCAATCCGATTGATTGCTTTGTTCCTATGGTGTGGGGTCTTTGATCGGTGCGCCTACGTAATTAATTTGTCTAATTAGGTGTTGTACATGTAACAGTGTTGGTCAGAGAAAGCGAGAGAACAAGGCAAAAGGAGAGAGTTAGACGAGAAAAGCGGACCTCTTGTGGAAGACGGGCGGCGCCCACTCGTAGCCCTCGTAGCCGTTCGAGTCCATCAACTGGAAATTAATAATTATTTACTACAATTTAAAACAATTAAAATATAGTTTTTGAACCGAGCTCAAACCCCAGCGAAATCAACCACTGTCCTCTCATTCGCTTTTGAGGAATGAGTGAAACACAACCGATCTCCATTTCCCTGGATCGCTTTTTTGTGTTTCGATCCCACTTTCTTTCGTTCCGCACCGTTGAACGCACCCATTTTTCACATGCGTCTTAGTGCTTCGCATCGTCGATTTCGCCCATCAGTCACACCGCATCCATTACGCTATCCCCATAGCAGCGCACCCACTCGCGCGACGTTTCCGCTCTCTTCATTTCCCGTGATCTCTCGAGAGTAGCCTGACAGGCGAGAGATCACGGAAAATGGAGAGACTCCAGTTTTCCCCTGGCAGTTTTTTCTTGTGTATCTAATGGGAGGATGCGACAGGAGTCTCTGCATCTTTCGCCGGCGAGGAAAGGGAGGAAAGAAGTCTCTTAACGAGCCATTCACGATGAATATTCATTCATCTTCCGCTTATAGAAAATGTGGTGGCCGAAGCTACTTCAAGAGCATAATCAGAAGCGGTGTTAGAATTGGGTTAAGCAAGACCAACGAACATCCGAAACCTTACGGTTACAGTAGGTCAAGGATACTACGCCCAAAATGGGCACCAGAAGACGGGCAAAGACCACTAAGACTTTATCGCTTCCGATAGTGGAAAATTGCCTCCGGAAAAGGAACCGGGAGATCTGAGAAAACAGTGTCCAGGAAGTACGTGCATGAATACAGGAACAGTGTACATACTAGGGACGGCTTCGCAAGAAATAGTCTCTTCATTTCGCGTGCTCTCTCACCGGTCAGAGAGGCGAGAACGCGTGCAGAGTACATACTACAAAGTTCTGAATACTCGTCGACCCCCACTTTGTGCTCTCCTGTAGCCCATATCCATGCATCTCTAATACGCCGCCATCTTGTGATAGATTACTTCCCGTTCATGATGTTTTCTTCTCAATCTATGAAAAACAAGCATTGTGCACGTCCATGATATGAATAACTTTGTTTGCCAATCATTAATACATCATTCCTCAAGACTCCTCGAGGTTACTTAGGATCTCCAAAACATCCATTGACGCAAAGCGACACTCAAATCTCCCGTGGACCACTCGAAAATGTGAGCAGACAACCGATTCGACATAGGGGGAAACAGGGAAGTCTTTCTCGGCTTTTGAGGCTGAAGTGTGTTGGCACTTCCCCGTTAGGAACTCTCATAGTTATTCGAGTGGACAATACGTCTTGCGCTTTTGTATTCGGCCGAGGGCCAGAAAGGGCCTGAGCCACACTCCATTCCTTATTCAAAAAAGGCACGCCGCTCGACGCTTGGACGCACTAATTCAGGAACCTCGAAAGGTCTAACAACCAGCCGTTCAGAAGCCAAGGACATGTGGTGTTCGATAGGGCATTGGAATGATTCCATGGCCCGGAAGGGCGAAATATTAGACCCATGTGGTGATGATGTTATAACGTCATAATGAGGGTGGTGAGGCGTCATACAATAATTGTCTCATCTTTGGGACCCAGACCGACTTTTAGCTCCGGAGATCCAACTAAATACGGGTCAGTGCCATAATTCGGCGGGCCAAGATCAGAACGAGAGACACGGTATTTTCACGAATCGACTTTTATTGTTCACTGTCTTATTTTGATACACTGAAAAGATCCGGTGATGTGAACCAGAACTCGAATTATTCCGCTACGATTGCCACACATTGAACGCACTTTGAAATTTTAATTTATTGCCCTATTTCTAGAGAATAGTGAGATTGAGCTCAAACCCGAACACGTAGGCCGCCGCCTTTTCACGGTAAACCATGCATGTAAAAAGACACTGCGGGCCAGACAATGTCAATTTCAGGCTATTCAAAACAAGGCAAATCACATCAACTCAGCACTCTAGTCTAGTGGCCCTCTCAGACATAATAGCTCATGCATATTCACCCCTCTCTTTTTGTGTCTCCTCATCTTGCGGTTCCTTCCATAACAGACTGAGTCAGCATCACAATCTCTTCATTTTCTGTGCTCTTTCCGCTCTCGAGAGTTGAGAATGCATAGTTTATGCGCCACCGCGAGTGCAAGTCCTGTCAGACCTCCCTGCTTGCTATGTGCATATTTTGCCGGCTATTTCATGTAGGAAAACAGGCGCCGTATGGCAGACTTTCTCTGAGAAAAAAACACACTACGGCTAATAATCCTTGCATTATTTTTCCTCTTCTCGAAAGTTCCCGGGACTTATCCGGAAGTTGTGCTCACGGAACGTGCGAGAACCTTTTTCCAGAGCAAAAGAGCTCGCCCGGACTCTATTTTCGTTCAAAAATTTGTTCGCACCAGGACCGTAACCAGTTATTGTATACCCCTTTGACCATGTAAAAATAATTTATGGCGCTCGGGACCCCTTGCAAGTAAGCCATTTGACAACAGTTTTTAGTGGACCATGCAGCGAGATGAGCCGTTTACGGTTTGACGGCTGAGCTAACATCTCTTCTAATGTGCTGTTTGACATTTTGCGGGCGCCCAGTACTCGGAAGAAACATTGTCAAACACGCCAGCCGTGGGAATGGTCCATTAGGCGGTGAGCTGAGTCTCCCGAGTCTCCTTTTCTCGTGTCTGACTGACGAGAGAGCACGCGAAAACGAGAGAGCGGAGACATTTGCGCGGTGATGGAGTGAAGTCATGCATAGGGGTGCTGCATGGAGATGAATTGCGAAGGTGGGGGACAAGGATCGGATTGGGGTTCTCCGGTTCCCGACCCCTTTTCCGGTCCCGGTATTCAAAATGGCGTTGGAATGCGTTTCACCACTTCTACTTTCTACTACATTTTGTCAAATGATAATTCTCTTCTCTCGCGTCATCCAACCCAAAACTTCAGGCGTAGATCACTGCAATACGCTTCCGCGACCTTATCACCTAATGGCACTGATTACGGCATGGCTGATATCAGCCAAAGATCAGATACTAAAAGGGGAAGAAGGTGATGATCAGACGATGACTTGCCTACGGAGGCGTAATGTATTAGGAAATGCGTAAGGTTATTCACCAGTAACCGTGTGATCTGATCATATGAACATGTGATATGGCCATCGCATTCAGAGATCACAAGAAAACCCGCCCGGTGGTCTCTCGAACTTGCTAGTCCACTGACAAGTTCACATGGACATCTCAAAGACACGCTGTAGTCAGCGCGAAATTAGTTTCCATCGTCCGCTCCCTCATTCATCTCAGTCTAAGCGCCCGTTGAAGTCTGTGCTCAGCAGGTTTTGAAATATCGCCCCTCTTGTCGTTTGGCAGAGCGCTGAGAGAGTGCTTGACCTGAAGAGACGAGGAGGCTTTGAAATGCATACGGCAAAAAGAATAATGTCGTGTTTGACGTCTCGTGTTTTGTTGAATCTGTCTGTGCCCACGCTACAGATTTGAACAGTCGGGCATAGGAAATTACCATCGTTTAGGCCCCCTTTACCACGTCGACGAACGCCGGACGTGATTTGTGGCCGATTAGCAATGTCTGGGCTACCTCCCCCGGAGGTCCATTGTATGCTCAATCTCTCAAAGAACGGCGCCCATTCAGGATGAAATTGCATTGTTACGCTCAGATGATCGGCGGTTTGCTTTGAACGGTCGCCAAGCATTAAAATCGCATCAAAATCGGATTTTGACGTCAGTTTTGGACTGGAATCCCAAATCTTCTATATACATCAGATTCCACCTGCTCTCAGCCATTTGACAGTTCAAGTCCCTCCCTCTCATTCGACGCAATCGAATTCTCGCTACACCGAGACAGGTGAAAGGGAGCGTAGGCAGATTGAATGCCTCTAGTCGGCGGCGAGTTTGTAATGGGAAAACAGCGCACCGAAATCTCATTCAGCTTCAATCGAGTTTCACCCCATTTGCTGACGCAACTTGTTGCGGACGACGGAACGACCTACTATTCTGGGCACCTACAGTTTGTGTCCCACAACGCACTCGAAGCAAAAGCCAGATGCCAATGTTGACCGGCCAATAGCCCCGCGAACCGGAGATCGGCCGGAGCCGGAACCGCAGATTAGACTACCGTACCTGTCTGAGTTGCTGGCTGTCGCGCTCGTTCCGCTCCGGCTGCACGGGCGCAGCGCGGACGAGGCAGAGCAGGGCCAGAAGAGAGAGGAGGACGACCAGAACCGGGGATTGCATGACGACTGATTACCTGCGCGACCGGGAAATAGATGACGGATATGGAATTCACGGACGCGGGAAAATACGGCTCGAGATTTTGGAAAAATAAGGCAAAACGAGGAAGGAAAGGCTGAGTAGCTAGTTTGGAAACGGAGATCCGGCTACATGAATGGACAAGTGAGATGACATGGAGTAACCCAATAGGCGGTAGAGATCGTTGACAGAGGAGGGGCGGAGTCAGAGTGGGACTCGAACCGCACACTCCTCTGATCTAGAGCAGTCGCAACTGAAGGTGGGGCAGGGGCGGAGTCTCGGGGGTGAGGGTGGGATGAAGAGAAGGGGGCGGAGCCTCGGCGAGAGGAGGCCTCTAATGGGGAAAAGCTGGGGAAAAGTGTGCCCAATTAGCGGGTTATTCCGGGGACATTAATTTGATAATCGAGAGAGTGTATCAGGCAAACACTCGAGGCTAATTTCCTCTAGCTCTCCTCGTTTCCCATGCTCTCTCGTCGGTCAGAGAAGTGTCTCTGAGTGGTCATGAGCCGCTGATAAGCGCCCGAGAATAACCCAATTTGTATCGCGCAACGAGCGATTCAGCAACTACAAATTGGCCATGAAAAAGGCCGCCGACATTTTGGAGGCTGCTCTGAAATCGAGTGAAGTTTGAGCGTCTACGAGTACCGAGGTTCCCGACCAAAAAATAGGTCCTTTCAATGCTTTGAGGACGGAGCGTACTTGAAAAGACCCAAAAAAACGATCGTCTGACGAAATTGGCCAGTGGTCGAGGTGGGCGAAACAATGGAATCCGTTCGAAGAATCAGGCACATTATGAACACAGTTGGCTCTTTCTGTGCGCCACTTTAGCCTGCAGGGTAAGGCGACATTTACCGAGAAATACGAGTCACCGTCTCTTCATTCTCCGCACTCTCTCGTCTGTAGTTCGGGCAAGAGAGAGTGAAAAATGAAGAGACGGTGACTCGACAATGTACCCAGAATGCGCCGAAAACAGCGGTTGTTTCGCCCACTCTGATATGGATGAGTCTGGGCTAGAGAATGAGTATTTACGAGGAAGTGCAGGATGTCTGCATTAATGTTGACAATTCGGCACTCGACTCTCCTCATTTCGCGTGCTCTCTCGTCTCCTCTGACCGATGAGAGATGTCATCACTAGTCTGCACATCAACAGCTATCCTTCATGTAGGTCCGGTCTAGCCTTTTTTGGGGCACAGACCGATCGCTCATACAGTGCTCTTTCCCTGTCAGATTGGTAATGGACTCTCTCCATTCTGCCTGATCTCTCACCGGTCTGACAGAGGGATTCTAAGTGGTTTGTGATTCATGCCCTGCACAGCAATGACTGACAGGCACTCGAGGAACAAAAGACTCGGAAACGGACCTCAACTTAGCGCCCGATCTTTCATCCCGCGCTGTGGCATTTGGGGACTAAAGTAGAGCCGCGTGCCAAATTCTCTCCGTTTTGCACGCTATTTCGCTCTCTTTGACCATAATTTAGCTGAAAGACCTCAAAGAAATACTCATTCTGCATTCGCTAACTCGCAGAAGTCGTGGGAATTTAGTGAATGCGGACTGCAGGAGCGATTCTCGCGACTTTTCATTTAGCTGCTGCAGGTTTTCAGTTAGAGAAAGACGAGAGAGCGCGGGAAATGGAGAGAGACAGAGATCGGGCGCCCTTTAGCAGCACCAAAGTAGTATCAAGCCTGAGTGGATTAGGGATTATCCCCGATTCGGCCCCAATATTGGATGAGGAAATAAGACTCAAGAAGCGTCATAACGCGATAATTTGAAGGCAGGGCTTCTCGTAAGATGGAGAATAGCCTCTCCATGCCTCTGAGCGGCAAGGAAAAGCGAGAGAGCAGGGCAAATGGTGAGAGTTAGACGAGAAAAGCCGAAATCTGCTCGGTTTGTAGTAGGGTATCCCGTAGTGGACGAACACTAGAGGAAGCCTGCGGCGGAGGGCCGGGAAATAGGATGACAAGAAAATAGGAGGCGGTTGAATCACGTATCCAGGTATGGGTACAGGCTAGGTTTCACCAGATCTTAGCTTTTTCCATGACCAAGAACATGGCCTCTTTGATCCCTTTTTCTGCTTGAGACGTAACAAAAGGCACGGATGAAGTAAGGACACGCGAAGTAGCAATGTCTATGCTTTTTGTTCTAAAAAGGGATAGATATTTTAGACGGCAGATGAAAAGGGAATAAACATTGCTGAGACGCAGATATTGCGTCAATGATTCTGTCACTATCCCGGTTCGAATTTCACCTGGCGTCCACCCTCTCAGTTACGTTAACTCGAGTCATTCCCAGTACTGATTTTTGACACTTCGAGGGAAAAAGAGATCTTTCCACCGTTGAAATGTGGAAAAAAGGCAGTAAAAAGGTCTAATCAACGCCCGTTCACAAGTGCCCTATTACTGCATTACTTCTTCTCAATGGATTCTTGGCAACAACATACCAGGAAAACGGCGTCATTGGTGTATTTATCAGTAGGACAGGAGGGGGAAACGAGAGAGATCCGCTTTAGTGGACCAAACAGCTCAAGTGACATCGCCTATTCCAGGGAGGACTTTGAGGGTGGAAGAGGCAATATTGCGAGATACTCTGCTCTAGGATTGGATTTTTCGTGGAAATACGATCCAAGATTGTGTTCCAAGCACTGAGAATATCACGTATCGCTCATTACTTCTACAGATACTGGGAAGGTGAGACCGGAGCCGGAGTGTTCCGGGTATTAGGTTACTGAGAAGACTGTAGCGGTAATGATTCCCGGATTGACAAACAAGGAGATTAGTCGGTAACAGGAAAGCGGTTGCGGTTATGCAAACGTCTGCCAAGAACTCAAACGACACCACGCAATCATACTACACCACCACATCAAGGAAATTATACTATGACTCTTCTATACTAGCTCGTACTAGGGATGCCATGCGTTCACACTACATCTGCAGATGAATAAGTAGCCAGAAGTGGGGAGATTCAGTGAAAAAAGGCGCGCATAATCGGCCAATTTGGCCTGGATAAGCAACTCAATCTTTCAGAGAACGAAAATGAAGAGACTTCCTGCATCTAATGAGCCAATTTAACGGGGAATCTGGCTACTTACGGAAGGATACTAATGTGGGGATAGAGTAGCCAGAAGTGAAGGCGATTCCGGCAAGCGATTGCCTCTACTCTAGGATGAATGATTGGGGAAAGAATGAATTACGCGCCATTATGGAATGGTCGCTCGTAACAATGTTATGCGAGCTATTTCTTCGAACAACCACGGTAATAAGCCAAACAATGTCATCAATTTATCCGAAGAACCGCTGATAAAGCATGGGAAACAAGCTTAGCTAATCAAGTAAGCACCCGTGTGTCTCAGGTTTGTGTACAGGTGTCAGATGACAAGTAAGTTTCGAAAACCACACCTTCACAAATAACCAGATTACAATGTTTTGAGCATGTTGTGTTGAGATCGCGGCCGGTATTTCCTCAGAGGCCGGATAATCGTTAGCCAATTCCCCGTTGCCGTAACACTTGGATGTCTAATGAGTAATCGGAAGACGGTAGATCACCGTGAGTGAAGTCTCAATACGAAGCATCACAAATCTGGCTGAAAACAGCTCTGAGAGAACTTTCGAGAACGGTTTATTGGCCTCAATGGTTCGTAGAGACAATGGTATCATTCCAGGAAGAAAAAATAAGAGGTGAAGGGAAATAGTAAACAAGAATCTCACAGGTCATGCGGAGTTTGACGTTCAATCATCAATGGGAATCTCATGAATGACGCATATTTGCAGGCCAAAGAAAAGGCGCGCGCACCAGAAAAATCGGCGCAATTAGGAGGAGAAGACGTCAGGGAATGGGGAATGATGAGCCGCCGCGTGATACTATGGGGCCCTGATTTGTTTGTTGCTTCTTCCTGGTTAGGGATCAGCAAACCTATACATACGGATCAGAAAATGATGAAAAAAGATTTGTATAAAGAAATTGGACCAGCTAACACCCACGCTTGACGCCTGCACAGGAGAATGGAAAAACAACGGAAAAACTGAAAGATATCTCAATGGATTTGCGTAGTAGTCCCTCATCCATGGTAACTGAAGTTTTCTCTAATTTCCTTGTCAACGAGCGCTAATCTACTGAACAAATGAGCAGAAGCCTTTTTTGTCAAGGAAACGCATTTCTTTCAGTATGCTCCGCAAAACTGCGAGAATGCTATGGAAACAAATTCTCTTATCAATGCAGCGCTTTTCAACTGAACTATGGAGTCACATGATAAAACGGTGAAAGCTCAGTAAAACTCGGGCATAAAACGCTCGGCAAAACAAGATACGAATCGAATCCGCGAATAGTTACGGCAAATGGAGTTATTGGCGCGAGCCTTGGCACTTGGCACGTTGAAATTGTCCCGAATTGCTGCCAAGGGAAAATTGCACGTGAGGTGTAGACGAAAGTCGTGAGCTTTTAAATGTGCGGAATAAGGAATGTAAAATCCGCAGAAAATTTCGAATTGGCTGAAGACTGTTCGTTGGCGCGTTACATACCACACTTGGTGAAACTTTTGTGACATTGGTTCAAGATTTTCATTAGGAATATTATAAATTGCACTTTTGATCTTTTCAGTCCGACCAAGGAGACGTCCACTGACTAATGTGAAACTTGGTCACGCGATTAATCGTTCAAGCAACATTATCACAGATTAGCTAATAGGTTTGCTGCGGGGGAGGCGACTTAGCCATAACAAACATCACTAAGGCTTCTCCCACATGTGCGAAAACATAGATAAAGTTCGCAAACAACTTCTAAACACCTGCGAGAGGTTTCCCACCACATTTATCATTTATCATGAATGATTAGGGAATGCCAAATCAAGAATCTTCGAAATGGCTATGAGAAAGCGCATAGAATGACTCTAGAATGGCCACTTTCAATGATCACTGCCCATAGAAACTCGGAGCAAAACATGGAACGATTAAATATTCAGTAAACATCGCTACACTGACCAACACCTGTGTTTCGCTCTATCTGACTGGCTCGAGAGAATGCGTATTTGAGAGAGCTAGCTAGACCACTGCGGCGGTTCTGACTACCACTAGGCACAGGTGCTCCGAATAAGACCGACAATAGAGCACGTGGAATGGGGAGACCGGTTCTGGTCCTAGTGATGAATGAGGCCACTAGCAGGTGCTAGAAGATGTTTGGCACAGGTGCTCTCAACTAAGAACACTTGCCCAATGATCACTGGATCTTTCAGGGAGACCAAGTCAGATGGCGAGATGAAATTCGAATTTCCGTTCAGTCACTGAATGATACGAAGTCTAGATTTGGGGCCGTTTTGTGGGAGAAAGGAATTGAGAAACTGCTAGGGAGATATAGAAATATTTTTAAAAAATATATAGGATATGGTGTGGAAAAAGTCCTACTACTGGTTCCGGGCCCAACTTCGAATCCTGCCACGCCGCAAATTAGGTGGCTATTTTACGGTCGCGGCTGCGGATGACAGGCATCCGCTGCAAAGTGCGAGGGAGTCGCGGCGAGTCTGGAACTGCCAGCTCCTGATTGGGACAAGGCTCCTAATTACCGGGCCTTCTCGCCGGTCAGAGAAGAGTAGGACAAATGGGCAGCAGGAGAGACCTATTTTCCTAGACTGAATGCTCAGAATGCGCTCTAGTCCGAAGGGAGCGCTATTTCAGCGCTATGTCGGGCAGCAGAGAAAGGGGACTTGACATGTTGGCCAGGATAAATACCAGAGATCGCGAGTGTTGTATCTTTGGGTTGCCCTTACTCAGGAAATGGCCGACAAGAGAGACCATGCGAGAAACGATTTCATTAGAGAGTGGAACCCGGGGTTACCACATACGGGAGGGGAACCCGGGGTTACCACATACGGTCTCGTTTACATAGGGACAACTCGCAGCCTTCAAGTGAATTCAGTGGGAAATGGACCAATGAGATGAAATGAGCGAGACGATTCAGAAAGGTTTCTAAATGGGTCGAGGTGCGTGCCAGACTACTTAAAAATCAGGCAAGCACCGGGAGGATTTGGTGATGATATTTTGGGCTTTGTGGGATGTCACCGACGCGTATTAAGGCTGGAACTTCTTGGATTTCTGGCCCAGATCGATCTCAGAAGGGTTGGAGAGACGACAAATGACTAGAAGAAAGATCTGGATCCGAAATCCATGAAGTATCATAAGGCTTGCTTCTTTATGAGTGCTTTAGCCTCTTGGACTATCGAAGCACTTCATGCAAGATCAATGTGATGTGATGCCCAAATACATCTCTACTTTCTCCTATCTAAAGTACACTAAGACAGTGCATAGGGAAGCACCGCGCTTCCTTTCCACACCTTCGCACTAACAAATTAGGTGATTTGATAAGGTGAACAGCAATAGGAGGAACTTTACGCGCTATTTCTTACCGCATGACCTATTGTATTCCTACCCACACCTTCGGGTTCTTCAATTATTCATTTTCTAATCAGAGGGAGACAGGAGCAAATAGTCTATTCACACGCATTTGCACAGATATCGTGTGAAATGAGGGAGGCTTGCATGCTATTCTGCACACTTGTACTATCCCACAGGGTGAGATCAGTAAGAGCAAATGGAATGCAAAGTTATGATCTGCTCGGTTTCTTGAATTGAATGGAAAAAGAAAATGGTTGAAAGAATATTCCAGCACTTTCTACGCCGTCTGATTTTTCTGTACTATCCTCGATGACGACTAGACGATTAGGCAAAACGATGAGGTCAACACCCGGAAATCGCTGAGGCGATTAGTTCTCTATGAATTTTCCGGGTGAATCATCATTTAAAATTCTTCCCGGTCTCGAAGTGCAATTACGTATCGCCGAGGCACTTTGCTCTATATATCTCATCGAATTATTCAGGATCTCTTCTCGGAACTCTTTTATCCATATTTACCGCGTAGTTTCTGCAAGTTAAATGCGGTTCGAAGTATCGTGCCTCGAAAGACTTTCCGACCGGCGAGAGAGCACGTGGAATGAAGAGAACTCTACTCGGTATGAGAAGACTTCTTGAGAAAACGGAGATAAATAGACACGGCAATGGGATAATTATGTAAGCAGAGGCTGTGAGCTCATAAAATCAAGGAAAGGTAACGAACATCTTTAGTATGAGGCAAACGACGTTTCCAAAACAAAAATAAAACAGAGATCTCAGAAATTCCGTACATGCCATCCCCGAAAATACCGTCCCATTGTTCGGCCGAACTCAAACAAGTATTCAGAGAGTACAGTCTAATAAGGCCGAAAACTTCTTCTTCCGTTTCAGTTCCTATTCAGAAAAGGGTCTACGAGCATGTAGAACAGAGATCCTTCTGTTCATTTTTGTTCTCTTTCGAGCATGGACTTACAACTGAAAACACCTTTTGGAAAAGTCCTACAAAATCTGTTATTCGAGTTCAGAAACCGAGACACATCGGGGCTGTTCTGTGCCTTTCAGTGCTCGCAAAGTTCGCGACCGAGAAATAATAATCTCTTCATTCCGTACGCTTCTTTGCTGGTCAGACAACGCAAACACCATGCAAAAGGAGGAGAGTGCTGGGTCGGTCACAAGCCCATTGGGCAAGGTCAGGGATCGAGCAATGCTCCAGGGTGGTCAGCTACCATGAATCGCTTCGAGTACACACACAATGCAACGAGGTGCACGGTCTCTCATTCTCCCCGATCTCTCGTCTCTCTGACCGCGAGAAAGCATTCGAAATAGAGAGAGACGGTGCAAAAATATGCACCGAATTTGATTCTCGGGAGCTGTTTTTACAGTGATTTAGCTCGCGTGAGCGGATGTCCTCAACCATAGACCGAGAGTGAGATCACGCGCCCTCAATCTATGCATTCCTCACGATTTATGGTTCGCCAGACTGAGTTCGAGTCGTCATTTAGCGAGAAAGAGGAGCGAAAATGGAGCCTGGATGTGGCACGAAATACGGAGAAAGGAGTGTTGTGAACAGGTAAACACATGAATATTGAAGATTCAATGGAGAAGGGAGGGAAACAAATTACGGAAAGCAAACGTGCGCTTTTCGACTAAAATCCACGATGGTCGACGAATGATTGAGGACCGGCAGTTCTTTTGAGTGGACAAGAGCTCTTGGACATTGTGAATAGACAACCGAGGGATGTATTATGAGTAAGCATTGCATTGTCTCGATAAGGCTCTTGAGACGAATATTTGGGCAAAAAAGTGGAATATTGAACGTAGGCACACTTGGAATACGCAACTCGGTTGCTCATGGCGAAAAATAGAAAACGTGGGTAATTATTTACTGAGCACATGATATTGTTGGCAACGCAAAACAACAAAAGTTATGAATTATTTGCTCGAATGACTTTCTCATCTAGCGTGCTCTTTCACCGCTCAGAGCAACGAGAGAGATGGGAAAGTGAGAGAATGTTGTTTCTTTTTTTCAGACAGTTGTTTCGAATATCTAACACTTTCATCTCTGATCGTAGTACTTTGATGCCTGCATTTCCTTTTTGTGACCTTCCAAAACAAACAAACTGCGTAAGTCGATCTGCACACGATTTCCTATTTTTACATCCGGTTATTTCCGGCTTCCTATTCTGCAGTTATGCAGCTGCCAACGGAAGTTTGGCATTTAGTTTCTCACTGGTGGGGTGCTGCAAGTCTGGATTTCTCCATAAGGGACCCAAATGCTTAATTATACAGACTGCACTCCCCGCAAATAAAATTAATGTCTGTACGAAATAATAAACGTATTGACCGTTTCGGTACATTGGGTTCGAACGAACCCGGGATGGCTTCAATAAAAGGGAGATTCTCACGAGGGCTCAGACGGGTCAAGCTCGTTGAAATGATGGAAAATATCCAACGAGTACGAACCATTTGTTGCCTGATTGTCATTCTGCGTCCGTTTGCACCCAACGAACAAAAGACGGAGTTTGAGAGCGATTCCCACGACGAGTTAAGATGGTCAAGCACTCGAATCCTCTAGACTGTGGCCTGTGGCCGGCTCTGCGCGTCCGGATTATAGAACATCCCTTAATTCTCCCACTTCCCCACAGTCTTTGCTGCGCTAACCGACGAACTGCAGTGCTCTTTAGAGTTCGAAAAACGGGTAATAGTCTCTTCATTTCGCACACTATCTCGCCTCTCTGACCTGTGAGAGAGCACGAGGGATGAAGAGACGATTACCCGTATTTCGAACGAGCAGTGCTTTTGTTTGTTTAGAAAGCAGAGCAGTTGACCCACTAACCATCGAACAAGAACGAGACCACTCAATAATTCTCGGAGCAGGAGCTTTTTGGGTTCCAGAAGGGTTCGAAATGAAATAAACAGGGACTGGCGAATGGCGACTACTCAAGCAAGAGAGTAGTCAACATGTGTGCAGTTGCTCGAAATATCTGCCATTTCGAATCATCCAGGGAATCAACAGCTGCTTTGCAATTCTTCAGGACAAGTACAATCTATTTCCAGTGGAGCCAAAACAGGTCTGATCAACGGCTCAACGATGAATGGGCAGTTCGCAGAAGGATGTCTGCAATAGATACAGAGTCTCTCATTTCCGCCTGCTCTCTCGCCTGTCAGAGACGAGCAAAGAGGGGCACCCTTCATCCCCAGACTTCATGCTAATTCGAGCGATGAATTGAAATGTCAAGCTTTTCAGTGCCTGCGACGGTCTTTTCACTTCAATGCACGGGAAAGGAAGAGAGGGACTAGAATTTGAAAGGTAATTAATTAATGTGAAAATCAGTTTACGATTTCCTGAATTCGCGTTCTCGCTCAAGCAACATTGCTTCATTGCCTTTCAAAGAGGGGCTGCGGGAATAGTGCTGATAACTACTGAACGCGCGCATCCCTTGGATTTCCGATGTAAAAATCAGCAAAAGAGCAAAATTGATGAAGATACTAATCCTCTTCTTTCTATGAATTCAATTCAATTTGAATCACAAGAACAATGGCAATCGCGGATCTTCTCTCCCCTCTCCCCTCACTTCAACACATTCCTCTCGTCTCACTCGGTTGGGACCTCTCCTCCTCTCCGCCGTGGGCCACCAACTCTGTCGCCTGCCGTATCAAGGTATCGTATTGTATCCTCAATACAGTATTCCAATAGTCGATCGCAAACTGGCTACCGTACTTCAATAGTTGTTATCTATTCAGGGTCAACCTATAGTATCCACGATACTAAAATTTTTGACAGGGGATACTGTATCCTATCACAAACTGATTGAGAACTTACTCTTTGGTACAGTACCCACGGCACCGTACCCTTACCATAGCTATCATCATACCTAAAAGTGTTCGTGAAACAGATCTCTTGTTAGTCGGAGTACAGTATCCAACCGATCGCAAACTGACTCACAATGTTTCAGTGATGAACTCTCTTCCCGTTCTCCTCATCGCCCTCGCTCTCCTCCCGCTCGCAGCACCTATCAAGTGTCATGACGGCATGCAGCAATCAGTGGGCGGTTTGCTGGATGTGAAAAGCTCAGAGGTACCGTCCCACCCTGATTGTCCCGGATGTCATGTCTTTTTCAGGTGCTGGATTGTCCTGCCGAGAGCGAAGTGTGTGTTTGGGCAGACGGATCGGATTCTCGAGCAGCTCTTTCGATTTGGACGTGCGGGTCCAAGACAAGGAAGAAGGAGGCATGCACACCGGTGAGTAGCTGCAGAAGAAGGATCGTTCCAATTTATTATCTTCTAAATTGATGAATACTGACACGAATGCAGATAAGGTTTGCGATGGTTGAAGAACAGTACTTTGCAGAAGGCATGCAGTCCATCTCCAATGGAAATTACGACTTTACGCGAATATGACCCACATTCGATTACTACAACCGAATGCTGCTGCGTCGGCGACCTCTGCAACGGCAAGGGAGACGCGCCCAAACCACCCGGACCCGCACCACCTCCCAAAGCGCCCAAGTGCCATGTTGGAACGACTAGGACAGTGGATGGATTCCTGGACACCAGCGAGTCGAAGGTTGGTACTAGGGATGTCAATTCAATACCCAATAATTCACTCTTTCTCCCCTCTCCCTTTCCCTAATTCCAATATTGAGCGAGAAAGGAGGTCGGTGATGCAAATTAACCCAATATATTCAGTCGAGGGAACAAAGGACCCAATATATTGGGTGAATTGACTTTTGCTTGACTTTTTTCAAGAGTTTTCAGATCGATTTTTTTCGTTTTTGATCATTCACTCTAATGATATTTTCTGGCGAGACTTGGAGGTAACCACCTGACGAGCCCTTTTAATGAAAACTACGCAGTTTTGAAATGTAGACTATGTTCGTCGTTGTACCCAAATATTTATTCATACTCTAAATGTCATCCTCCTGTTCACTACACTCTTACTACTACTCCAAAAGATACTATCTAAAAACCACAACCAGCGATCTCCAATTCAATAAGAACGCAGTGAAAAAGTCAATATATTGACTCTTCACCCAATATATTGACTCTTTTGCATATCCATCTTACTGACTGTCAATTCTGAGTGAGAGAGCGGCGTCTCTCTTACAAGATTTCTCAATATATTGGGTATTGGTATTGAATGTCTATCCCTAGTTGGTACTCATTTAACCATGCATTTAATTTGTGGGATACCAGAATGAACTTTTCCAGGAAGAAGCCTGTCCCGAGTCCAACGGATGTTCGTGGACGACTGCCAAAGCTTCAATCGATGGAAAAATGACGGACATGAAGAGCTGGAGCTGCAGTGCAAAAGATGGGCCTCTGCAGTGTGGACCGGTGAGCAACAGTTTCGATTTTTCACAACAAAATGAACAACCTTCTCAACCTTGAACGCGCTCATTGTCATTCGTTTCATTCCAGAAGACATGCACAAAGCAGAATCTGGAGAAAGAGATAGACGGCAAGACTGTGACGATTCCTATCACCTTCTGCTGCTGCGATGGCGACCTCTGCAACAGCAAGGGAGACGCGCCTAAGCCGCCCGGACCCGCACCCCCTCCCAAAGCGCCAAAATGCCATGTTGGAATGACAAATGAATTGAATGGAAGGGTGCTAAAGAGCGAGTCTAAGGTTGGCGATCATTCCAATATATTTATTTAACCAAAAGAGCCTCTTCGTTTTCCCGTCATTCATTTCGTAACTCTCACGCTTTCGTAATATTTCGGAATCTTTTGAATTGTTCACAGGATCTAGAGAAGGTGAACAAACACGCATAGATGATGAAAGAGGCCGTTTTGTTTTATTTAGAAGTAATGATTGGAGGCATTCCGGACGTATTCCAGGAGGAAGTCTGCCCCGAGACCAACGTCTGTACCTGGCTGACAGGCGGAGCTTCGATTGACGTAGGATCGATGAAAGTAACTGTTTGGGCATGCGGAGATAAAAATGGGTCTCTGCAGTGTGGGCCGGTGAGCACACCTTTCTAAGTTACTCATGACAACCTTCAATCTCGAACTTTTGAAATTCGCTTCATTTCAGAAGAGATGCACAAAGCATAACCTGGAGAAAGAGATAGACGGCAAGACTGTGACGATTCCTGCGACCGGATGTTGCTGCGATGGCGACCTCTGCAACGGCAAGGGATACGCGCCCAAGCCGCCCGGACTCGACGGCATCCCTACCCCGTCCCCGCCCTCCGGCCCCGAAAACGAAGCCTCTCCCGCTTCCCTTCTGCTTGCTACTGCGGCAGTCATGCTTGCTGCATGCGTCTGATCAGACAGCTAAAATGCACTAATTAACTGCCTGAAATGCGGTGAAATGTGTTCAGAAAGCAGGATAAACTGTGATCTTTTGTTATCGCATTGCTCGAACATGGAATGATGGAAAGAAGCAGGGGATCTTTTTACTGTTTTCAGGAAGTTCCCTGTCGAGAGTTCTTCAATTTTGACACTATCTAATTCTTACATCTACACATGTCTCATGGAGTAGTATTTGAAAAGAACGATAAGAGTCCCGTCGCCCTGCCCCTTTCATTCGATTGTCCATACCCTCTCGTTTGCTGTTCCAATCTCTATTGCCACTGGGCGACTGCTTTGAGTAATAATTTTCTCGAGAGTCTATTTCAGTTTAGAGGAGTACGGTAGCCGGGACGTCTAAAAGATTACATACCATATCGATTCGTCTCTCTCTATGTAAAAGGTTAAAACAGTGCTAGCATGACAAAAATGTGAAGAGGAATGCTGAAGAATGCTGAAGAATGCTGTAAAATCACACAAAAACAGAAAAACAAAAACAAACAAGAAATAGTGTGGTTACGCTGCGAGAAATCAGAAATGTCGCACAAGGAAACGCACGCTTCCCACACGCAAAATTTAAAATTTAATTATTTAATTAATTGATGCTTGTTACGCGTTGTTTCACTTGAGAATGATAGGGGAGATTCCTCATCGATTCGCCTTCTCTTGTTTACTCGCGGGGGTTACTCCCACACTACACTACAATAGGCGAAGTGGTCATCAATCAATTCGCGCCCCCTCATTCCCGCCTCTTTCAAATTCCCTACTTGTCCATTCAGCACATTGGCGCTAATCTCTTGGCTTTTGAACGAAACGTTCCCATTTGTTTCTGAATAGCCGTCTCGATCAATAGAAAGAGGTTAGAAGGGGGAGACAGCCAGAGAAATACGCGCCTTGCCTCTAGAGCCTCTCTTGTTGGTTTTCAAGTTGTCCCTTCTTCTTCTCCTATCCTGCACGTTTCCTTTTTCCATCAGGGCACGTTTCGCTCACTCAGTCAGGCAACAATTATAGCTATTCTGTGGGCGTAATCGTGGCTAATCCTCACACTCCGATCGATTCAACCCTCCGATTTGCATTGTTTGATCTCGCTCGGCCCTCTCACCCCGCGTATCTTTCCATTTTCGGAGTGGTTTTTCGTGTGATCCGACAGTCGGATAATTCGACCCATATTGAATCGTCGGCCCCTGTGCCCTTATCTGATGGGGTGACGCCTCTCTCCACCCCCTTCTTACCCTCTATTTCGTCCCTCATTCTCACTGTCGAACTCGTAGCCTCGCGTAGTTTCTATCCTAACTGGATGATAAGTCGCTGAGTATTTAGGGCGTCGGGATGACTTTGCGCGCACTTATCCGACGTTTTCGCTTATTCGTTCTTTAATTACTTAATTAATCGCAGGTCCAGCCCTTCAAAGATGTCCTTCTTCGCCGGTATTCCCGAAGCGGCGCCCATCGAGGTTATTAGTTTGCTAATTATTATTAATTACGTTTATTAGTTGTAAATGAGAGTTGCTGTTCCAGCTAATCAACAATGTAAGTGTGATGAGAGAATGAACGACGTGCCAGCGAGAGAATAACGACTTCAAGACGAAAACAATGAAATATAGTTAAATCCGTGAGGATCTAGCATGCCTTTGCGACGTTTTTGAACATCTTTTCGTCTATATTTGAAGTTATCCATCCTTGATATACGAAACCACCTTGAAACCGCTGTTCGTCGGCCTTGGGTTTGACCTTCTAGAAGATTGGCTATGATCTTCTCGTAAACTGGCATGTGTTTGCGACATTTTTCGCTATCTGATCTCGTGAGAAAACTGCAAAAACACCCTTTGTTGAGACGCAAAATCACCTTGAAATGTTGGTCATCGACCTTGGTTCTGATCTTCTGGTAGATTGAAGTGCGATTGGAAGGGATTAGAAGCACGTTGAACTGATATCATCGTGATGCAATGTTTTTTTTCGAAAATGTGGATTATCGTGTGGTTGAGTAATGAATAAATGTGTCAAAATGATGAAAGAAATGAAAAAATGATGAGAGTTTTAATAATTAATTCCAGGTGTTCCACATGAACAACCTCTACCTACAGGACTCGTCGCCCAACAAGGTCAACCTGACCATCGGAGGTACTATTTGTTGTTTTTGTTGTTTTTAAAAGCCAAAATATTTTATTAGGATATGGTCATAGACTGATCATACAGATCGTGTGCGAAAGTAGTACCCGCGATGATAAGTTATTAGCGGCTGTACGGCTGTAATTTGATATTTGGATTTATCACTGACGGAGTGGAAGTTCATGCGTATTTCGTGCTATGATGGTTGGTTATAACCACGTGGTCATATCCATGGTCGATCACTTCCTAGTTCTCGATGAGCTAACTCAATCGATGACTCCAATGAGAGATTATGAATGTTAAACATTCACTACGATGTCTTGTAAGAAAATAGTACCTGTTTACTGATTCCTGCATTAGCAGGCTACCAGTTGGGTTCGCGTCATTCTGGTTCGTCATAAAACACGATCTTTTGTGTTGACGATTTCTTCTCGTTCTTCTCTTAAAATTAAAACAATCGATGTATATCGGTCGTATTCAATAAATACTCGATAGCCTACAGAGCCTCATTGCAGCCTACCGTACCGAGGAGGGCAAGCCGTGGGTGCTGCCCGTCGTCCACAACGCCGAGGTGATTGATTCTTGAGTTATTTTTTTTTTAATTGTCTAACCAACTCGTGGAGTAATTGTCCAGGCAGTTCTGTGAAGCTTAGCTTCATCATTAATTCGAGTGATAAACGTACATTAATGCCGCGTTGGAAGCTTGTGGCAATAAAGACACCTTTCTAATTTGCAATGCGCCGTAAACGTAGAAGTAGACGTCAATGCTCATTCGGTGTTTATCAGAATTAGGCTCCAATTCATTGCATTTTCTTTTCAAATTTGGAGAATTTCGCTGCTAATTTTGCCATGTCGCGATATTCAGGTTGCTAAGGCGTCCCCAGCTTGCAATGGCGTCGATACTGATAATGACATCTGGTCTCCTCTTTTAGTGAGTTGATCTCAACATTTCGCTTCATCACGAATATTTGCCATTGAATACACCAATCGCTTCTGGGCCGCATAGGTTCATGATAGGGTCGCACAATAGGTATGCACCAATCAATCTTGAAATGGGATCACCATCTAACTAATCTAATCAAAGCTGTCTCATGGGCCTACGATTGTTTATAACCTTGCTTAGTTATTATTAATAATAACAACAACAACATTACAGGTCGCCCTGGCCGACGACCCCACCCTCAACCACGAGTACCTGCCGGTGCTCGGATTCGAGGCGTTCAGCAAGGCCGCCACTGCCCTGGTGCTGGGCGAGGACTCGCCCGCCATTGCGGAGGGACGGGTGAGTGGAAAGATGTAGATTGGATGGAACATAAGTAAAACGGGATTGGCTCATGGATTAGACGTTACACTAAATAGGGGGATTCAACGATATTGCGGAGGGACGGGTGAGTGGAAAGATGTAGATTGGATGAAACATTATATACATTGGAATAAAAAAGGAATTGAGAAACGGAATCTGTACGGTATTGTAGAGGGGGTGTGGCCACTAGATGTGTTTAGTATGATACATGAATAACGTTCTTGAATATTTGAAACATGTGGTTCCGGTTTACTGTTTTTCAAAAGAGATGTTGCTCGCATTGCAATAAACTGACTTTGCCGAGAGGTGTAGTTTTGGAGAAACCGGCGTCGGCCGGGTGGGGATAAAAAAATTCTAACAATTTATAATTTTAATTTTAAAAAGTAATGTAGCCTAGTTAGTTAATTAGTGATTAATATTATTCATTAACAGGCCTTCGGCATCCAGTGCCTGTCCGGCACGGGCTCCCTTCGTCTCGGCGCGGAGTTCCTGCACGCGCAGTGCAAGATGGACGTGGTGTACGTGAGCAAGCCGACGTGGTCAGTGTATTTTATACATTGTGTGGTTTAAAATGGCCGTGGAAAGTGGTTTTTAAGAGACCGGCTAGGTAAGAATCGAGGGTTTGACCGCTATGGCCGGACATCGACATCTCAGATCCCCACAAAAACCGCTCTGGGGATACCCCCATGGGTCCTCATCACCAAATGGAACATTAAATGGTCATATCTCATTTGGCCAAAAAGGGGCGGGGCTTCAAACTTTAAAAATGAAAAATTCATAATAAAAAAATGGTGCGAGCTAGGTCCAAAGTTAGTGTGGATATATTATATACTGACCTAGGCCCTCAAAACCCACTTTTAGTGGATCCGAAATTTCGATCGCAAAGTGATTTTTCATTTTGAAAATCCAGTTTTTAATTTTTATAAATTTTTAAAAAAATAACCATGTTCTACTTTTTGGATATGTTGTAGAGCATCAAATTCTACGTCGGATCAGCTTAAAAGGTGAAAAATTCTCGAAGCCCATCATCTTCGTTTTTTCGACCAGAAAGTAACTTTGAAAAAAAATATTTTTCAACCTATGCAATATTGTGCTCGTTTTGAAGAACTCATCGAGTACATAAACTTTTGTGTTGGACTCATGTGAAAAAATGATCATCGATGCAATATATGACCGCTCTTCTGCCCAAAATATACATA
>LS546714.1:926632-940034 GCA_900490775.1 Pristionchus maxplancki
TATGTATATTTTGGGCAGAAGAGCGGTCATATATTGCATCGATGATCATTTTTTCACATGAGTCCAACACAAAAGTTTATGTACTCGATGAGTTCTTCAAAACGAGCACAATATTGCATAGGTTGAAAAATATTTTTTTTCAAAGTTACTTTCTGGTCGAAAAAACGAAGATGATGGGCTTCGAGAATTTTTCACCTTTCAAGCTGATCCGACGTAGAATTTGATGCTCTACAACATATCCAAAAAGTAGAACATGGTTATTTTTTTAAAAATTTATAAAAATTAAAAACTGGATTTTCAAAAATGAAAAATCACTTTGCGATCAAAATTTCGGATCCACTAAAAGTGGGTTTTGAGGGCCTAGGTCAGTGTATAATATATCCACACTAACTTTGGACCTAGCTCGCACCATTTTTTTATTATGAATTTTTCATTTTTAAAGTTTGAAGCCCCGCCCCTTTTTGGCCAAATGAGATATGACCATTTAATGTTCCATTTGGTGATGAGGATCCATGGGGGTATCCCCAGAGCGGTTTTGGTGGGGATCTGAGATGTCGATGTCCGGCCTATCCTGGAATCCTACGTAGCCGGTCTCTTAATCAGTAAACCTCGCAAATATACCTGGCAGTTCTTGGTTGCGAGGGTGTTCGATAGGAAGAGTGCTCCGATTTCGTCAATGGCTTTGATGCTATAGGTGTGAATCGTAGGTAATGTTCTCCAGGGGGCAACCACAATCTGTTGTTAGCCTTGTGTAAGTGTGAGGAGTCGTGGTCTACCTAATTATCGATTGTCGTCCGCCGTCTTCCCTATTATCGATTTCTTTCACCTTTCCAGGGGCAACCACAAGCTGGTGTTCAAGACTGCCGGCTTCAAGGAGGTGCGCGATTACACGTACTGGGACCCCGCCAACAGAAGAGTCGACATCGAGGGACTCATCAAGGATCTGGAGGCGGCGCCTGAGAGGTGATTAGTGCTAATTAGACTAATTAGTCTTAATAAATTAAGTTATTTTAACAAAAATATGCAAAAGATGTCTCAGGGGTATCATGCTTGTCGTGTTTGAACTTGTGACATCGCTGACATTGAATTGGAGTTGACCCGAAGAATAAAGACGTGAAAACTAAGAAAAAAGAACGTGAAATTCGAAATGGGCGTCTTGACAAACCCGCATGCCGCTGTTAGTAGTGCTCCCCTCTCGCTCTCTGCCCAAGTAGCTCCGTGACCGAGTGGGTAGTGGCGTGCGCTAGCACTCCGCTCACGTCGGTTCGGCTCCCACCCAATGTCAGTGGGCAAAAATATGTCGGTGATGTTCCAAGTTCAAACTCAACAGGCATGATGGCCCCTGACTGATCATCTTCACCCCTGAGGCATCTTTTGCAGCTTTTTAGTCTAGTGTTGAGCTTTTTAGTCGTGTTAATGCTTTTGTTTGTTTTTTGTTGCAATTTAGTACCCGATTCCATTACCCCTTTTCCCCTAGGCACAATCTAACAAAAATGACTAAGTGTATTTAAATAATTAGCTTAATTAAATTGTCACTAATTAATTTACAGAGCAGTCATCATCCTGCACGGCTGCGCGCACAACCCCACGGGCATGGACCCCACCCAGGACCAGTGGAAGCAGATCTGCGAGGTAATTAATGGATCGATTATGATTACAGTATTCTATTGACTACCGTAATCTTATCCATCGTATGCTGACTTTAAATCTTTCCAGGTGGTCAAGGCGAAGAAGCTGTTCACCTTCTTCGACATCGCCTACCAGGTAAGGGGGGGGCATTGATGTTGTTGTTGTTGTTTTGTTTTAGGCCAGCCAGCCAGTAGATAATTGGGGCTGGGGGAATGCAATGCAGATGAGGTGACAATGAAACGGGGAATTGACTGGGAGGCTGGGATCTGGTTGGATGTTCAAAGACGGTTGTGCTATACCAATTAGAAGGGGGTCAGTACAGAGTAGATGAGGTGGGGATGGAACGGAGGGTTGCCGGTGATTTAGAAATAAATTTTAGAATGTGCCTTTTCTACGCCGATTACAGTTAGGCTAATGCTAGACGGTAATGGTGGTGATGAAACACGAGATTGATATGAAAAATCAATTCCCCGATTTCATCCATTGACTTCCGTACTCATTCCTTCCATCTCAGGGCTTCGCCTCGGGAGACGCGGACGCGGACGCGTGGGCGATCCGCTACTTCGTCTCGCAGGTAGGCGATCGGTAATAGGGTAGAGTTACCGTATCCTAAAGAATTACTGTATCCCCAATCAATACCTCGAAGAATTACCATTATCTCATTGATTTGCAGGGCGTCGAGATGGTCGTCGCGCAGTCGTTCGCCAAGAACTTCGGCCTCTACAGTAAGCCAATTATTGATTGATTGAGGGGTTACGGTAGTGTGATATCGATCGACTACAATACTCGATTGAGGATTACGGTAATGATAATTAATCGATAATTGATTGCAGACGAGCGCGTGGGCAACCTGACGGTGGTCGTCAACGACAAGTCGACGATCGCCGGCATCAAGTCGCAGGTGTGAGATGGATACTGGCTGAATCTATCTGTTTACTTGGAATATGCAAAATTCGATGAGATTTTGACCGGCAGTTTCGCGCAACGATGGTTTTGCATAGGGCGCGGTTTAGAGGCGCGAATAGTATTGAACCACTGTACAATGGAAATATTACTAAAGCATTCTGCAGAATAATTCTGACATGTGTTTTCTATAGAACGACGATAAAATTGGGTGGGCAAAGTTAACCAGTTGTTTCACGCTTCGGCGAAGCTAGAATAGAGATCGCTTGTGAACGAGTGTGATTTCTTGAGGACTGAATTCGCTTTCTAACATTATGTGCATTTCTGAATTCTTTTTTGTACATTTTGGTTCTGTGTTTCAGCGATGCGAGAAAGTCGTAGGTGGGAGGCTGATTGCAATATGAGGTGGCGCCTTCGTCCGTATAATTACCTAATGAATGTTGATCCCTTTTCTAGGTGTATTCATGATTGATTATTCGACTATTTGGGCGATCAAAATTTCCCGGTTATTTCGCGCATCGCCGTTGCTACAATGACATCGATTTGGTTGTAAATTTGATCCTGCCGGTGTCTTTCGAGTATGAAAAAAACAATTTTTCATCTTCTGCTTGTCAGCCATTGGAATAGGATGCGGTTTTTGGAATGGGCAGCATTATTTTAAAATTAAAATCATGATATTCCTCACTTGCAGGCGTCCCTCTGCGTGCGTGCCAACTGGAGCAACCCGCCGGCGCACGGCGCCCGCATCGTGCACAAGGTACGGTACATCGATCAATCGTCAAATGACTACGGTAGATCAATCGAGGTCTGAGTACGGTAGAGGGGATACGGTAGGTAAGGGTTGAGTGCGAGGGAAACTTTTGTAACTGCTTAGGATGAACACTCGCAATTGATGCAGCCGTGTGAGTGCGCGTTTCAAAGATAAGTGAAAGTGAGAGAGGGAGGCGTTGTGCTGATAGTCTGCTGACAGCCGCACGTAAAAAAATGCTCAGAAGGTAAATAGGCACTAGGCCGGATGATAACCGTCGGATGAGAACCGCCAAATTTTGAAAAATCATTTTTGTGGTATTGTGAACATACTGGCAAAGTTCTACAGCCCTATAAAAATTTTTTGGTTCTTATCCAGTCGGTTCTCATCCGTCGGTTCTCATCCGGCCTAGTGCCGGTAAATGTGGTGTAGCATCGTTGCATCCGAGTAAATGCGTGTTTCGAAGATCGAAGGTCGAAGGTTGTGTGTGTGGAAGAGGAAGGGTTGCTGCAATAGTTCCTTCAGAATGTGATTATTAGGAAACACAGGTTCTGAGTACGGTTAATGCAACCGAGTGAGTGCGTGTTTCAAAGATAAGTGAAAGTGAGAGAGGAAGGCATTACTTTGATGGGATGTAGCGTGACCGTACGTTTATAAGAGAAAAATTCTGTGTGTTTTCATAATGTACCCGAGTGGGTATGGTATTCGAGGATGGCTGACATAAAAAGGGAGGGACTGCTCTGATAGTACTCAAACTCTCTGGTATTTGCTGACTAGTTGTAAACTAGTGTGGGTGGGCGGAGTCGGCGCAAACTAGTTGTTGACTAGTTCCCTGACTAGTAGTAAACTAGTTGAAAACAACTAGTTGCAAACTTGTTCCATGACTAGTTGCAAACTAGTTCCATGACTAGTAGTTAACTAGGAACCTTACCCGTCGTGACTAGCACGCGCATAGCCTACAAGGTCCCCTCCAACCGCCCTTTCTTGGCTGACTAGTACATGACTGTACCTCACCGCGATCCTCGAGATCGCCTTTTGGATGTGACTACCGTACGTGGATATTCCACGTTCGGGTCGGTTACTGTATGAGCCTGGCTCATATCGAAAAGAACGAAAGTGAAAGAGGGCGGAGCCTAATTCCCAGCTAGTAGTTGACTAGTGCGCTGACTAGTAGTTAACTAGTTCCCTGACTAGTTGTAAACTAGTTCCATGACTAGTAGTTTCGCTACTGCCCAGCAACTAGTCAGTCAACTAGTTTACAACTAGTCAGCAAATACCAGAGCTGTTAAGCGTGAACATTACTAAGGGAAATTTCTGTGCAACATCATTGTAGCCGAGTGAGCGCGTGTTTCGAAGAGACATTAACCTAGAGAGGGAAAGGTTGCAGCAATAGAGTTTAGGCATAATGGAGGAAAATAAATACTGTACAAAGTAGAGATGTAGCCGAGTGATTGTGCGCTTCGAAGATATCTCAAAGTGAGAGGGGACACACTGCTGCAATTAACTTGAATCTTCGGGCGTATAATTAATTGAAATTAATTTTATATTTATTAATTATGTGATTAACTCAGGTGCTGACGACTCCCGCGCTGCGCCAGGAGTGGTTCGACTGCATCAAGGTGAGATTGGTTGACTCTCTCGATTATGCGTGATCTATCGCTCACTCTGACGGGCGAGAGAGTAGCGTTGAGATAGGAGCAGATCAACTGGAGCAGAGAATGGTACATCAACCGAGTGATTGCGTGCTTTGGTGGGACGGCAAAGTGAACAAGATCGGCTTAGAATTGATGTTTGCTAGCCCTGCGAAAAACGCTAACTGATCCTTTTCGTTACCGACAACCATGCTCATCTGCGTTTCCAAGGTGGCTGAAAGTGAGAGTCGTGTGATCATAACCTTGTTGTGAAGAAGCATCTAGTGTCAAAACACAATTAATCAGTAGGAAGTGGAGGCAAAGTAATGAAATACTTTTTTTTTTATTATAATTCTCATTTAGACTATGTCCTCTCGCATCAAGGAGATGCGCGCCGCGCTCAAGGGCCATCTGGAGGCACTCGGTCTGTTAATTTAGCTAGTTAGGCTAATTAGCTAATTGGGCAGGGAGTTGTGGTCTGGTTCTAGTGAAACTATTGCTTCAAGTAGAAGTTGCAGATGGACAGTAGATTCAGGTCGAAGGGATATTTAGTAGCTTAATTAATGTGATAATTAATTAATTAAGGCACTCCCGGCACGTGGACGCACATCACGCAGATGATCGGCATGTTCTCCTACACCGGACTGACTCGTGAGTTGATTAATTAAGGTTAATTAGGTTAATTATTAAGGTTGGGATGGCCGGAACTTGAATGTGACAATGGGATTAATGTAGCCAGGGGAGCTGATGTTCCAAAGATAATTCGTATTGCGATGTAGCAGCGTTTATGTACTGTGCTTGATTCGTGTGGTCAACAATAATAAATAAAGCTGATAGGTTAGAGGTATTTGTATTTGTTAATTACTCTAATTGCCTAATTCTTCCCTCATTGCAGCCGACCAGTGCGACCAGCTGATCCAGAAGCACAAGGTGAGTGCGGGTTGCAGGGGTGGGATAAAGAGATTGGGGAAGTTTGGATGGAACTTTGACTAGTGGAAAAATTACGGTTGTTCATGGTGCTGATGTACAAGGTGAGTGTGGGATGAAGAGATTGGGGAAGTGGAGATGCAATTATAACTGGTGGAGGAATTAGGATATGACTGTCAATTGTATGGTGGGCACGTGTTTCACGGGATGGTCATAAGTGATGCGGGTTCCTTTGATTGATCAGTCGTAGGCAGGCTTGGCATAAAGAACATCACTTCTGAGAGTATTAGGATACTGTTACACAAGGTGGGTGAGTGGTTGCAGGGGGGTGGGATGAAGAGGTTAATTCACCTGTTCTCAATTTTTGTCCGTATAGGTCTATAAAAACAACGATGTCGATAAGGCGCGAGATAAGTCTTGGATTGGTAGGCAGAAGCATTCGGATTGCTTTCTTTTTTATTTACTGTTCGTGGATAGTTTTGAGTGGGTGCAAGTTTTAGAATCCGGTTGAACAAGGTGAGTGTGGGTTGCGACAGTTGGGTATATAACTGAAACGGATCGTTCCTTTTGATCGGTCGACGGTTGATTGTTAAACATAGGACAATTTTTGTGTCAAGGTGAGTGGGCGTTTCGAGGCTATGTGAAGTAGAGATCGATCCGAGTATTTTCGATCTGATTCGGGCTCGATGTTACAATATAACTATAGGGGGTGTATCATTTTAGAACTCACGTTTTAGAACTGGTCATTTTAGAACTCACGATGAGTTCTAAATCGTGGGTTCTAGATGATATCTACATCTAATTTTCTCTAAGAATTTTTCTATTGATCGCCAGAGTAAAATCATGAAAGAAATAGAGGTTGTACCGATCAAGAACCCACGATTTAGAACTATAATTGAGTTCTAAAATGACCGGTTCTAAAATGTGAGTTCTAAAATGATCATACATTTTCATTACCAACCGGGGATGTAAATTATATAGTGGTCTGAAACCGGTAAATACGTAAAAATACCCAAAATCACTATTTTTCGGTCGTACTGCATTTTTTCGGCTATATTTCGCTTGTAGTATATAGAGAGATAAAACTCTCTTTCACGCAATCTAGTCATTCCAAGCCAAAAAGCATTTTTTGGTAATAGAGTGAGAGCCAGTGAGCAGCGCAAATAATTTCGACCCCTTCTAAATACATTTTTTGAGCTGAAAACTTTTGTTATGAAATCATTAAAAATTCAAAAGAAAAAAGACTACAGGCAAAAATACAAACAAAATTATATTTCACTGATTCACTCAAAAATGCACTTCCGGCAAAACACCGCAAAAATATTTTGTGCTTCAAATGAATCAATTTTGTGCTGAATACATACATTGAATATTGACTGGTCTAATGATTAGAAACTGAAAATGGTACAATTTATAGGGATAAAATAAATAAAAGTGATAAACCAGTGAACCAACCGGGAATGCCCTTAGCCGGTTGATCCACTGCTTTATCACTTTCATCGATAATTTTGAAGAAAAATATCGCTCCTGAAGTGCGCAACAGTTACTTACTACCCTAAACTTTGATTTCCAGTTTCAATATTATATATTTACATTCTTACAAACTACAAAAATATTAAAATTTGAATTTAATATGCAAAAATTATAAATGTGACCGGATTTGACGTCATCATATGGTCTGAAAAAAAATATTTAGTGGTCCAAAACCGGCCCGGTTGGCACAAAAATGTATGAAAATGATACACCCTCATAACTATTTCCATGACAGTTGTAGTTACTCTGGTGTGCGCCCACAAGTTGAAATCAAGTACCGTACCCTTGCCCCACGCCCACAAGTTGAAATCAAGCACCGGGACCTGTTTACATCCAGAGAGAGATCTCAGACAACCCTAAGCGCACATCGCGCTCACCAATGTAAACAACTATTTTCAACATTATTCAATATTGATCTTTTTCTCTATTTTCTTTATTTTCTACGTGTTCTCGTTGCTCATGTGGATTTACGATCATGATGAGCAAGATATATTATTACGGTCAGTCTATTTCTCAAATTACACAATAAATTTCGTCGTTAACAGAATGTCAACGAGATTGTTGATTGACTCTATCTAGCAAATTTCTACAATGGGAATAGCAAATCTATTGAGTGTATATATGCTAGTGGATGAATGTACAGCAAGGTGGGCGATTATTTGCTTTAATCTATTTACAGTATGTCGCCTAAGTCGTCAATTATTCTAAGCTATGATAGTCTGATTCCAAAACGATAAAGAAGTATCCTCAGGCAAGAACATTTACATTCAATTCTTAATAGTCATAATGACGTAATGAGTGCGATTACATTACTAATGAACTATTGATTTATAATAGGAAAAATTTCGTTTTCAGTATTGACAACGACATGTTCGTGCGCGCTGCCGACGTCTCCGACATGAGATACGACGCCGGCAAACTGACCCCGTACAAGCCTTCATCTATCAAGACCCTAATTGATTTCTCCAATCGCGCTGAGTTGTAGATTACAGTTGTTTTCCTTGCCACAGAAGTTTCCCATCGATGTACCTTTATTCTGCCTGTTGTAGTAACCTAGAAATTGCATTTGTCTCAATTTCAATGTATTTGGCCAATTGAAGGTCCATAATACTCAACTATGCTCAATTGTACATAAAATGCAAGATACCGTACCCGATAAAGCATCATAAGCTCGAAATCATACTCGTGACACAACGCAATACCGAATGACAAAGAGCTACCGTAACCCGGCCCCTCCCATCGGAAGCCCACAAGTTGAAATCAAGTACCGTACCCCCGCAAAGCCCACAAGTTGAAATCAAGTTCTTCCCACAAGTTGCCATCAAGCTTGGAGGCAAGTTGTGGGTAGTGCTTGATTTCAACTTGTGGGCGCACACCAGAGTATAGGTTGCACAGTGTGGGTGCGGGTTTCGAAGGGTAGGGATAAAGTAGAGATGAATCGTATTTCGGTTGATTCCTGACTTCTTGCAATCTAAATATTTGTTGGGTGCGGGTTGCGGGGATTATTTTAATAACGATTAATTAATAATTAAACTAATTAAACTAATTACAGGTGTACCTGCTGCGCGACGGGCGCATCAACCTGTGCGGTCTCAACACGAAGAACGTCGAGTACGTCGCCAAGGCAATCGATGACGTCGTCAGAGGAGCCAAGCTCTAAGCCCCGCCCCCTCTCCAAGCCACGCCCACTTTAAGCCCTGCCCCTTTTTATAGTACACTCCCCAAAAGTAGATGACAGAAAAAGTGCATTGTAAATGAGTGTTAACGTTTTGTTGCCCCCCGGTAGGTATTGAGATACAGATTGTATAGCACCCGAATTCAGTAATAACGTCAGTGAAGTGAAATAAAGTATTATCAGTAGATGGAAAATCGATAATTGTGTGGCGTTGTGGTTGTCGTCCACGTTTCCGTTACTGGAATTATCGTATTGATTGATTTGTGTAGATTATTGATTGGCTGCCTGCGCCCTGATCGTGTTGTGATGTGCAAAACAAGAGTGTGTGTGTGATTGTGGAATGCCCTGCTGTCAAACTTCCGTAGTGTTGTCACTCGCACCGCACTTTTGTTCGTGATAACAGGGGCGAATGGAGTAGAGAGCGAGAGCAGTATTGAGTTTTGCATGAAGGGAAGAGGGGTAGATCAGGCGAGAGAGTCGCGCGCCTTTTCAAATGTATTTCGCACAAAACGTCGTACTACACTCTTCTACTCCTTTCGCCGCTGCACCCGTAATACCCGGAATGTGATTTCCATAATCCGTCCGTAGCGTTACAATCCTCAGCATTCGTACAATCTTCCTGCGATTTGCCGTTTGCCTGATCCAGTTGCGCTGTTTTGCTATTTTCATCGCACCAAGATCAAAGCCAGGCTATGGGCTGTGTTATTTTGCTCCTCTACTGGATTCAATTGCCTGTTCGCAGGCTCTTGCTATTTCGTATAATCTGTGAAACCTGCGATAACGATATCACTGCACCTATGTTTCTTTTCTTTCCTGCCTCTCGCTTTCTCCGTGATCTTTGTCCGTGATCTCTCGCTTTCTTGCTCGTGTGTGGCGCTGTCATCACTGTCGTTGTGTCTCTGCAGGCGTGCACCCGCTGCACCAGACTACCGTAACCCGCCGCACCACATCACGCACCACCAATGTCGTCCCTTCTTTCATCGCTGATGCATTTAGCGCCGGTGCTCGGATCGCCCGCCGCCGACCACCCCACCGACCCCGTCGTGTCTACCGTATCCACCGCGTCCACCGTCTCGGATTCGTCGTCGCTCTCGGCCCGCACCACGCCCGCGTCGTCGGTCATGGACACGACTACCGTAATCCACACCACGGAGGACCACACCACGGACATCTCGGACACGATGGACGTCGGCGACGTCGTCTCGGATCCCGAAGAGATCTACGTTGAGGCTCCCGAGACGCTGCCCGGTCAGGGTACGGTAGCTTGATCGATATTGATTGATTGGCAAATGTGACGAAACCCTTGTGAAACCAACCCCGATGTGCTTGGATATGTTGAGGTTGGAATTGATTGGAAAATGTGACGAAACCCTTGTGAACCCCTCTTGTGCTTGGTTATGTGAAGTTTCTATGGACCTTGAGCGATATTGGTTGAGTGAAAAATGTGAGACCCATGTAAAACCCTCTTGTGCTTGGTTATGTTAAGGTTGGAATTGATTGGAACTTTGAGCGATACGTTTGATTGGTAAATGTTGAAAAATCCTTGTAAACCCCGATGTGCTCTGTGGCTGAGATATGAGACAATTTGCGTTGAGGATACTGTAGGATACGGTGGTGACGATCACAGACTGATTTATCGATTGCAGAGGACGAGCCAATGTTCGAGGGAGAGGAGACGGAGAACAAGATCGCACGCGGCATGGGACTCGGCGATGGTACGGTAATATTTGGATACTGTAGGCAGGGAAGGCGGTATTGATTGCTTGTAGATTATTGGACTGCTGGTAGTAGGTTGTTAATTATCGCTAAAGAGCGATGGGGCAATGCATTGGTAATGCGATAGAGAGGAGATGGGCGTTGGGTAGACGTTGGGTAGATGAGGCGCTCTCATGGAGACCAAATAGTCTGCAAGCAGCGGTCAAGCGATGTTTCCCACGGGCACGGGTTTGTTTTTGAGAAATTTACGGGTATTTGTTGTTGTTGTTATTGTTGTTTTTAATTATTAATTATTCTATTTGCAGTCAATGTCGCATCGTCTGCCTTCCAGACGCCGGATCGCAAGCGCACCTTCGAGTGAGTTAATTAATTAATTAATTAGTGAAAATTAGAGGTTTTGTTTTCGAAAATGGGCAAAAATGGGAGTGTATCTAGTGTTGGGCCCCGGTGGACTGGAGTTGAAGCGGATTCTTAAGTTCGGGAATGCGCTTTTCTTTTAATAGTCGGTCGGAACTGTCTGTAAATATTATTTGACCTATTTCAAGTGAAAAAAGCTATAAATCACTTCGATTTCACTCCCGGTGGACTGGGGTTTACTCGTTTTCTAAAGTACTGGAATTTGCTTGTCATTCAATGACTTTATCCTTGCCATCAATAATACTGGACTCGATGCTTATTTTATCGCCCTAATAGTAAGGATGGCTTCGCGCCCGTATTACTGGGGTTGTCACTGATCCTCTTGTAGTGCTCCTACTATAAATTTTAATCGTAGCGTTCTTGCCGTTTCAATCAACACTATTCTACACACTGCAAATATTCATTCTCTCAATCAGTAGCTCAGTTTGTGGTTTTTGAATCTGTTCTACCGGGATCATCTCGGTTTCCATAGTTCCTGATATTGTGAAAGTTTTTCTTCTTGCAATACTTGCAATACTTGCTTTTTCCGCATTTTAGTCATGCACTACTCATCAACTCTCAGTCACACTCATTCCCTTTGAGAGATTTCTCAGACCACCGAGAGAGTGTGTGAAACGAAGAGATCCATCTCCTTTCATCGCCAGACTGGCACCCTCTTCCTCTCCCCTCCTCTCCCCTTTCATCCTCCGTCTCCCCCTAATTCGGGTTCAAGTCCTCACCCCGTCTCTCATTCTACGAGAAATGAGCCCATTCCCTGCAGGGTTCTGCTCTCCTTTCTCTACTATTGGATGGCTCTCCCCTTTACCCAGACTATTTCTCAGCCTGTAAATGGGAAGTGCATGTGAAAAGAGCAAAACCTCCTACCTCTTCCTACCTCTCTTATTTCCTCTCGCGCTATCCGTCATTTATTTATTTCCACAGCTTTGGAATACTCTGTTTTCTATCGCGCTCAGTTTACTAGAGCGGAAGAGAACCGAAGGAAAAGCGAAGTGTGGAACTTCTTCCTCCCATCCTCTTCTCTTTTCTTCATTCTGCTCTCTCCACGTCTCGCGCCTCTCCCCTTTATGGCCAGAGGTTCTCTTTCCTTTCTCTTCGATTGCAAGAGACCAATGCAATTTCGGAAACAGCGGCCCTTCATTCCATGACAGTTTTCCTTTCTTTGAAAGCTGATTGTATTAGTGTCCTCCTTCTTTCTTTCTTCCCGTCTCGTTCCTTTATGGCCAGTAGTTCTTCCCCCTTTCACTTCGATTGCTAGGGGCTTGAGCGCAATTTACACCGCGCATTTTTCATGAGGTTGAGGAGCGCGTTGGTGAGATTTCAGCACTAAATGTTAAAATCGTGGATAAATGTAGGCGCATTCGGGCTGCGCACAGATGTATTGTGAAGGGATTTTGCTCGCATTTTGATTGTACTCCGAATCCGGTCATTCCATCAACCTCTCCTCCATTCCTCTCCATTTTTCATTCTAACCGATCATGAATTCATGGCCTTGTTCGTTCGTTCGGGAATAGATGGGATATGCCTCTCCATTTTGCACACTGTCTCGCTCTGTCTAACCGGGGAGAGGTAGGGTTAAAAAGAGAGACGCGTTTCTTCCTTTCTTCCTGCGTTTCTTCATTCTGACAGACCGAGATGGGAAGCGGGAAGGAAATGACAGGGTGGAGATGAGGGATGGGGGAGTGTTTTTTTTCTGGGACGGCTAGATCGAGAATTAGTGAATTCGAAGCGATCTAGGTGATCTATAATTTGCGCGCGGCTAGTATTCGCCTGGTCACGATTTCTGATTATTTTGAAGACTAAGATGTGTTTCACATTGAATTCCTAGCGATCTTGTTAATCTGTAAAGCACGCGCAACCAGAAATCTCCAGGAGCGCTAGTGAATAGTGAAGTACCATCTTTGAGTCACCGGGGAGATGTAAGCTCACTTTCTTCTTCTCTCACACTTTCTGCGTCTATTACCCTTTCTCTCACTTGCGTTCTGATTAAGACTGTGTGAAGCCGCGATTCGCCCTTGTTCCGTTCCGTCTTTTTACCATATCGTGATTCCGCGTTTTGGCGTGAACAGTTCTCTCGATTTTCGATCCTTGAGGGTGTGCCGGCCTGTTTTCCTCCTCGATTGAACACTAAAAGTGGAGTGGGGAACGGTTTGAGCCTGAGGGTATTCCTGGGGAGGAACAGCCATGGAGGAGTATGACTCGAAGACGTATCGGTGAGGATTATTT